>JAVQJF010060698.1:0-32203 GCA_036023855.1 Gadopsis marmoratus
ACACACACTCACACACACACACACACACACACACACACACACACACACACACACACATGCACACACAGTGTACCTTAATCTCTCTGACTCACAAGCACACAACTGACTAACTAATTGACTGACCATCAGAGAGAAAGACAGACACTCCAGTTTAGTTTGCTTCAGCAATGCAGCCATCAGACTTATGATCACACTAATGACACATTTTCTGTGAGAAATCAGGACAAACTTGAGACCACGCTTGTGTTATTAACATGGGTCTTTTCCAAAGGTGACAAACACATATCCTAAAGAGACTGAAGAGATGAGGAAAATGCCGCGCCTTCGCTTCCTGCTTTCTATCGACAGCAGAAAACACTATCCAGAAAGAGAGCGCTCAAAACTGCAAATGTGTATCTGCCAATTACGCTCTCCCTCTCTCTATTTAGCAAAGGGGGATATAGGTCAGGCCTGTCAGACTAAGGCTTCTGTCATCCCCCTTCATCGCCCTCCCCTCTATGCATCACTCCTTGCCTGAGGATAGAAGTCCCATAGCTTTCCATTAAGACCCTCTATGAGTACATACACCCATTCCCACCCACCCGCACCATTAGAGGGAAGAAGCACTAATACTGTTGACTGCTTTATAGCGGGGAAAACACCAAGGCCAAAGACAGGCTAATGTTCCTCAGCTTCACTCTCATGGTGACTTCCTTCACACAATACAAGTAAAAATATAGTATGATATAACTGTTACTTGACATTCTTCTTTAATGAAATCCAGCAAAAGTTAAGTTTTGCTTCCTAAATAGTCTTTGTGTTGTTATTTTCTTTCTTCCTCCTCTTTGATTAGTGGACTGTGAGTATTGACAGCCTGGTGCGTGTGATCATCACAACAAACTGACAGTAGGGAGCTCGATAGCAGTCCTACCCAGCCTCCAATACCATCTGTCTAGTATGGATCTCTGGAGATTGACGCCTGTTGGCTTGGGAGATGTACACACCACAAGCCTCAAGGGCCAGCAGAACAGAGTTGGAGGAGATGTATCTGCCCCAATTGAAGCTGTTCAGTCATCTTCACACATAGAACAGGGACTGGTAGAGTATCCCTACTCTTCTCCGTGCTCGCTTTCTCTCCCTCTCTCACACACACAGACACGCACGCGCGCACACACACACACACACACACACACACACACACACACACACACACACACACACACACACACACACATGCACACACACGCACACACACACAGAAGACATAGAGTGATCAAACGCGACTGTGATGTCTTAATTAAGAAGTACTAACAGGCTTGATTAAAAGGAGAGAATGAAAGGATCCGTCAATGAAAAGAGCAATTCCCTTATCAGCTCAAAGCAACACAAGTGGATGGGAGAGGAGGGAGTGTAAGGAAGAAAACAGGATGCATCAACAGAACAGAAAAGCGTTGAAGAGAGGAGGAGGAGGAGGAGAACTGAAACATGAGTGAATTCATGCAGCAGAATGATTGATATGGCTTCAACTTAGTTAAAGTATCTGCCAAACAAAAGTTTAGTTTGATAGAGGCTCCGTAAGTTTTCATTAGTGACCTCCTGCTGTTGGTGTGTGTTTCGGACGGAGATATTTCTGTTTGCAGACAGCACTAAGAGAGACGTTTGGCTGTCAGAGTAATGCAGCAGCGTTACTTTTGGGTCATGTTCTCGACCATGGATTTGAAAACAAACAAACCAGGCCATTACCAGTGACGGGGGCTTCTCTTACTCTCTTTACCCATACCTCCTGCTCTCCTCTTTCACGTGTCTCTACACTTTAAAGGATTCAATTAACCTGAAATGAACTATGGAATCAAGCAAACAGATACTGCCAGTCTTCCTGTCTCTGCCCCATATTCAGCTATTCTCCACTCCAGTTCCCTCTTGTCCCTTCTGCCCCCTCCAGTTATTTCTCATCTTCCTCTTGCTTAACTCCTTTATTTTGTTTATGCGGCAGTTTTAGGAAATACAGTAGGAAGGGCAAGTATGCTGACCCCATGCTAAATTTAATAATGATAACAATATTAATAATAAACATCATCATCCTTTCAAAGCAATACACTGATGAAAATGCTTATTTTAAAGGGAATTGTGTTGTACGGTATAAAATTAAGGGCCAAACCTGGTACTAAATCCAGTCAAATCTTCTCTGAATATCAAAAGATTTAATAATTGTTTCACAAAAATCTGGCAACTTTGCTTTGTCGCTGTGGCCCTTAGTATACATATGAAAACAAATCCAAGACAATTAACCTACAGCCACTGTTCATTAACTTCATAATGAGCACTTTATCAGGGCAATTTGCTGTGCTAATTTAGTCACTTTATGGAATAGGATGATTACAGTAGTTTAGAGAAACCTTTGTCTTGAAAGGCTCATGCACACACTGCGGCAGAGCAGCAACAAAGGGACACATTTGTAATGACTGGTTTGCCAAGGCATTTGGACCCCAAGTACGTCATAAATCCTATTCAACTACATCAGGAGTTATAGCCAAATGCAAAATTGCATGGAAAGTGAAGAAGAGCCAAACCTGAGAAAACTGTAGCCCAAAACTCCTCCCCGCCACTGACGGTGATTGCTCAAACAAAAGAAAGCAATTCGATCTAAAATTTTTAAAAACCTTTGTTGAAACTTAACAGCTATTTCTGTGTAATGGATTTCCATTGCATAGGCCATGAATGTAAAGGAAAGTGCAAATGATTTTACACATCAAAGTCTGTTAACAGGTTTTGGTGACTAGTACTGCATTTCTGAAAAAAGTTGCATAAAGCCATTTGTGACTCCTGAGGCAGCTGCATGAAGTCTGACAAACTGCGTTGGTTACTGGCCGGAGGTTCGATGCTACATTAGCCACTACTAACATAACACACACAAACCTTCGACAGAACTGTAGGCACTTGCGTTGCATTGTGGGTAATGTAGGTGCCAGGTTTTGACAAGGAAGACGAATGCGTGGAATGAAAAAAATATCTTTGGTTACTTAAAAAAAAACCTTCCAGTCGTGAGTCTGACAATGTTACATGAGTGCAATGCTAAATCGGGGTAGCACTCTTTTAAAGTTTGGGCTATTGGCTTGGCACAAACAAGCAATAAGGAAAGTGAATAATTAGCTTCTTACGTTGCCATTGTTTTTACAGTACATATTGAAAATGCTAAAATATTTTGTTCTAAATCATATAGAAAACTGAATCCAAGTTTCCTTTGCCACAGTAATTATGCACATCAAATAACTCGGTAATCAATCTTCATGCCCATACAGACATCAGATAAGCACATTTCAGATCTACAGCTACATACTATAGCAACATTATGACAATACACTTCTGTCCCCCTCCTCTCTTACACAGGCAGCAGACACACCTCAGCCCTGCTGACAGCCCACAGCCTGACTCTGCGTTGCTGCATAGCTCAGCACAGCTGTCTGTTGTCCGTTTCTTCCGATCTCTATCTCTTCCTGCCTCACTCCCAGCTTTGTGCCCACTCAGCATGTTAATGATATGCACCTCTGCCCGGTCATCTCTTCGAAGCTCTGGTCTCCTGACACAACTCAAAGTATGACAGCAAGAGCAACATACAGGATGTATCTGTATACTGCAAGTAATATGCAGCTCAAATGTAGTATATGAGTCTGGTCAGGCATAATTGTGAGAAATAGTAAACACTTGAGGGTACACTGGCCTCTCTAAAAACCAGAGGTGGTGTGAATCCACAATCTTCAGCTTGTTAACATTATTTAAGTCCAAAAGGTTTTTCATCCACTACGTTTTGAGTTACATTAGTAAAGGGTCAGAGCTCCCTCTATGGGGCAGTATCTTTAAAGGTACTGCTAAGATTACTTGTGTCAGCATTTCAGCTGAACACTGGCACTGTGTTGACACGCAGCAGATGAATATTAAACCTTGAGAAACAAAGATGTGCTTGAAGCAAACGCCTGCATAAATATTTTTCATATTCACACACACACACACACAAACACACGATCACGCAATCTTGAGCGTCCCTCCCAGCAGGCACAATCACACTCAGGCAGATAATTTGGTGTCACAGGGAGCCTTGTCTCTGACCCTCTGGCCCCCTCCAGACAGGGGAAGCAGCTGGACAGGGACCCACGGCTGCCTGGAACTCACTTCCCCTGGGGAGCTCTAAGGAGAAGAGTCCCTCTCTGCCTTGGAGAATGACCAGCTGAGCTTCCGCGGCTCAGTATGTGAATGTGCTATTATGTTCCTGTGTCCAGGAAGGTCTGAGCAGGCCTTAGAAACATGCAGCAGCGCAGGGCTTTTTGTGAGTCAGCAGGCTGATGAAAGGTATATCACACTCGCTTAGTTTTTCCCTCATCAGAGGTCACAATAATCTGCATCTAGGCTCTAGTGACAGAGAACACAGTTTAACTTGTGTGTGCTTGTGTTTGAATCTTACCTGCTGTTCAGAGGTGTAAACTGCATTACCTACTCATCTATTTTATCTTCAGTTTTATTCAGATTTTGGATTTAATTATTTTGGATAAACAATGATGTGCACCCATTACTCCCCCTGTTAAGTCTTTTTCGTGCACATGCACGCCTGTACAAATCCTGTTAGAAACCTGGTTAAACACATATGACCAAGAAGTCAGGTGTCTCGAGCAGAAACCCACAGTAGCTGTGTACTATTAATTTTTACCTCAACAACAGAAACCACGTTTACATAACGTTTGGTTACTACAGAAAGTTGGCAATAACACTGTGTCTTAAGTGCATGTAACATACAGAGTGTGACACACACTCACACACAATGTATTCAGTGGTGACCGAGGCCCTTACTAAGTGCTTATTAATATTGTATGGTTAAATGGGAAATGTTAACATTTTTTCAATTGCCTTGGCAGCCTAATAAAATATTAAACAATAAGAGAGCTTTTGTTTTACCATAATACTAAGAAAGGGCAAACATGAAATAAATAACATCTTATTTAAAGGAAGGAGACATGTCTTTGCTGAGGCCAGAGTATGTAGATTTAGACACACAGTATATGCCTGTTTAACGCACATGTACAAATATCCTGCAAATATGTGGTTTAGGTACATTTCAGAACAAATTAAATTAAACAAGTCGCCGTCTCAATATACTGTATGTACTGCTAGGTATGATTTGGTCTTTAATTTGTCGAATTCAAAACTGAATTATCTGTGGGTCTTTTTACTGAATGAACATAAACCTTGTGCATGTCATCATTGCCATTAGCAGTTCCACAGAGACACATCTTTGCTCGCTGCTCACGCAATGCTGATCCTACAGTGCTGCGCAGCTACAGCCAACACACTAAGCCCCACATGACAACCCTCTGTCAGTTCAAAAACAATTCATCTAGAGATGAAGCATGTATGATTGCAAAGTCCACCCCCCCCCCCCCCGAAAACAAACATCTTTAAAATTCTGGGTCTGATCAGCATGATTAAAGAATAACCACTTTTAGAAAATAAAATGTTTAATAAATATCAGCTTTATTAAAAAATTATTGAAAACAAAGTAATGAACGGTGTAAACAAAGTAAATGACTCAATCTGAGTCTGAGTCACTCTGGGTTTTAATGATCCGTCTGGTTGGGCTTTCACTGAGGCTCCCAAAACTATGCGGTGGCCAGAGCTGTATAGGACAAAGGGTACAGAGAATTAATGGGTTAAAAGAGACATAAGACTGACTAAATAAAGGACTTTCAACCATCATGTACAACGCTTTGTCGCACTTCTTGCCCACATTTGCTAATATGGCTTATAATGACATGTTTGACTTCATAGACGATCTTGTAATTTCATCAGCTGTTGTAATAGGGCCTCCAGTGGACTACTGCTGTCCAGTCAGATGGACAGAAGGTTGGCTGACCTGTTTCCAGGGTCGTGGTTGCTATGACATCCAGTGACATGACAACACAGCAGAATGGAAAGCTAGACAATATGTTGTCCAGGCGTTGGTCAATCAGACACATTTGCTTTGAACTTCCAACTGACTCACATTTCTATATTGTGCTCAATATGGCCATACTGGGGAAAAAAACCCATCATAGTGGCCAGGAGCTGAACACCTAACACTGCTAGGACCCATATATAAGAGGTTTGATCAAGACTAGTTCTCTGATCTAAAGAACACATCAAAATACAAATACATGACAATATACAGTACACCTCCATTACCTTTAAGCAAACACGCCCACGGATGAGGGCATAGGGAATTGGGCCATAGTTCCTTGAGTCAGTGGAATTCCTAAGGTTATCCCCTTCTAGCCATACATGGCCTTTTGGAACCTAAAAACATCAAAGCATAAATAGAAAGAGCGAAAATGATTAAGAGGTTGACTGTTATACCCCACAACAGAAGGAATCAAGTCAAAAGAAAATCTCTGACATTGCAGCACTACTTAACATTAAAATGTAAAAGCATCTAGAATCTACCTTAACCCCACCCACAACGACTCGCGTAAACCATCCCTCCCTCCTCAGCCTCTCTTAACATCAACCTGCCTGTCCCTCTTTAACCCCCCGAACCATCTTAGGAGAGGGGTCATGAGTAACGGGCAGGGTCGGGAGGGATTTAGAAGAACTTCAAAACGGGGTCATTAGGCTGTTGGCTGAGATCTGCGCCCCTCTTACCCAGGGAGGGCAAAGCAAGAGAGGGGCCTGAGATGGCTGGGCAGAGAGAGAGAGCGAGGCAGAGAGGGAAAGAGGGAGCTAGTGAGGGCTAAGCTGCGGCTAGCAGCAGTGTCCAAGGGTCTGCACCGCGGTCCGACCTGCCAGTGGGGCGGTCATCCAAGCGGGCTCTAATTCACAGTGACACCAATTATGATTAATCTCATCACTTTAGGAGAGTAGGCTTGTCAAGGCCCTAATTAAGTGCGCTGTCCCCCCTATATGTGCAGACAGGATCAACAACACATTATATTGTCATAATGGGCATCACAATCCACGAGTCTATTTTTGTGTTGCCTAACTTTTTAACGGCAAAAGTCCTCTGGAGGAAAGAGAATAACATGAATGAAGAAGCAGAATATCACGTCTTTGTCTCCGCTAGTATTCCTTACTCCGACTTCACCTGGCTATCTGATTGGAGTCTTGATGCTGCGTTTTGTTTCATATTCGATAATTGAGACAGATGATGGGACATAATCACGAGCCAGTGACATGTTGACCTAACGAGGTAAACAACTCACTGAATAACGATGACACAAATGAATATCATTAAAGGAGTCATCTGAGAACCATATGTCAGCATGCTGGATTCCCACCATTACACCTCATTAACATGGTAACATATGCTGGCTCCCAAGCACAGGAAAGAGAAACACCGCCGTTTGTCATCTGCCAAACCAGAACCCCGTTTCTCCTCATCTTCTATTATAAAAAAGAAACATCATCTTCATTGCGCTCAACCTAAAGACGCCGATGTTTGATGAAGACATTTCAGCGTCCGTCCAGAATTTGGTGAAATCACAGCACACAGAAACTTACTTTCTTGAAAAGGAGGAAGCCTTTCATAGCCGCTCTTGACATCACTTCTGTTCCATTTAGGATCCAGTCTGAGTGAAATCACTAAGAGGGTCAATCAATCTGATCGACCAGAGCAAAAGTAAGCACTGTGATTTTGAGTCCCATTAAACAAATGACCTCATAGGAGAAACCCAAACTGGAGTAAAGACAAAAGTACTTTAAGGATCAACCGGGCAGTATTTCAGAAAGGTGAGAAAGTGAAGAGGTCTGAAACTTGACCTGCCGTACTGTGGCCAGAACGAGGATAAAAGCTTATGCATATCACCTTGCACGTCGCAGGTGTGTGAACAACGGGGGAAAAAAAACCCATAGTAAGTCAAAGGCAAACCTAGATTGATGCAAAGCAGCGGTGTAACCAGATAATCCACCATCCTTGACTCTGCTTTTCAAAGACAACTGCTGTTTCAAGCACCTGTAAGTAGCCACAAAACCATGAACGTCACTTGTTTTTTTTGCATGTTGTGTTTAAGACATTTTTCTGTAGTCGGGGGTGGTGTGGAGATACGCAAGTCATTCGTCATTTAAACACGTGAACAGTACCAACGTGCGATTTAGACAGTGGGACAGACGAAGCCGTCATCAACAGATTTTGTTTCTAAACACGCGGATTTCCAAAGATCCAGATAGGTGGGCCTATACAGAATTGTATTATTTAGATGTGGAGTCACTTTGATCAGCTCTGATGTGATGGAGGGCAGCGATTGCACCTGTCCTGCGGTTGTAGGCTGCGTCGATGCGAGGCATTGTGTACCTGTCACAGACGTGTCGAGAAGCACTGAAACTGGAGCTCTCCTCACCGTGGAGGTGTGTTACTTAACAGCCACACCATTACAGTGCTCATTATGTTAACATGATTGAGGTGGCAAATTATGTTCAGCTTAAATACATACAGGCTTATACAGGTCACCTTTCACCATATTACTCTGTCTATCTTTACTGCAAAGAACAGAACGAATGGGGACATTTTATTTCTCTCTCTCTCTGTTTCACCCTCTCTCTCTCTCTCTCTCACCCCATTTTCTATAATATTAGGGATCAAGTGTCATTGTTTTGACACAATAGCTCAGACACAGAAATGATTCCTAAAAGGTGACAGGGCAATTAGTCTGCTGTTGGATCTCTGAGGGTGGAGAGGACCTGCCTGTCTGTCAGAACAAAACAAAAAAAAAGGAGGTGATGACAGGGTCTAACACCGCCTTCTAAAATTCATCTTTACAGGTCCACCCATAATGCGTCACACCATCCTAATACAAACACATATGTCCTCTGGGGGAAAAACCCTCCCTGAGGGAGCCCAAACATTTATGTGAACAGCGGGTTTTTTCTCAGTTATATCAAATGCTGTCACATAAAGCCAGTGATTTTGCTCCTGGGAGTTAAAATGATTAACATGGGGAAAGCATATACAGGGCCGCATGATTTAAAAAAATATGCTATGTTGTTGGAGGTTTACAAATATGACTTTCAGCCCTGCATTATTTTACTGTGTTTAAAAAAATAATAATTTGATCAGATAAAATGAATAGAACTAACATGTAGGGTTGTAATAAAATGTCAGGAATCAATACTTTTTCAAAAGAAGCCGTTTCATGAAGTATTTCAGCAGCATGTGTGCCACAAAACCAAAGCATTGTAAAAATAATAACAGTCAGGTGACAATACACGAGCACTGTGTTGTTCACACATTGTAAACTACAGCTGAAACATTTGATCAAATCAATCAAACGGCAGAAAAGTAATCTGCAGAAATTTTGACAATAGACTAATCGTTTCAGTTGTTTAATCAAGCAACAATGTCATCCCATCTCTGTTTCCAGCTTCTCAAATGTGAGGATTTTCTCCTTTTCATTGTTATAAAGCATTGTAAACTGAATATCTTTGAATCTTGGACTGCTGGTCGAGAAAGAAAAAAGAAAACTTTGAAGACGTCACCTTGGGCTCCTAGAAGTTGTGATGCGTTTTGATTGCTCAAAAAAACACAAAAAACCCCACAACAACAACATATGAATTGATAATGAAAGGAATAGTCAATTGCAGCCCTATTTTAAACAAGAAAAACCTAAAACACATTGAACTGTTTCACACAATCAGAGGCCCTTGTAATAAATTATGTAATACACTATGGTATATGGTCACACCATAACTAATTGGTAATCCTAGTGTTTTTTTAAAACCTCAAAGTAAAACATTTGAGTCACGTTGCCACAGGACACACAGCCATAAATACTGTTACGTTTATTCTGGTATGATGATGGGTTGAAGAAATAATGTGTTTTGTTTAGAATGTCATGAAGGCACTGGTTATCCTTTTTAAATTAAAAATGTTACATTTGAAACTGGACAAAGCAACATGATTTAAAAATGCCTGTTTGACAACTACACTAAGGTTTTGAGGCTCACATTGTTGCAAAATCATCCTTTTAAAACCAATATCATAAACCCTGATTTGTGGACCCCTAATACAGTAAACCATATTTATGATTAATGTAAAGTGGATCCCTGTGATCTTGATTGGGATTAATTTAATATAGAAAACTGAATGAAGGACTGGACAGTTTTGAAGATTTACAGCTTTGGAGTGACCTGAAACATACTACATGTCACCAAGATATCGTCATCTATTGATTGGTTTAGGTGGCTGCAAGACATAACTAAATGAAAATGAAGGAGTATCCAAATTGAATAGAAGCCAACAAGCTTCATCCTAAACCTGATGGACAAACCGAAATATTGTAGCTGTCCACCTAGTGGCAAGTTTACGAATGACTCAAACTGAAACATCTGTCACTACATCCTGGGATCATGAATCACAATGCAATGATGTCCCCTATTACAAGTTCAGTCCTCTGTATGTGGAGGTGAAGCTAGTAGAAGAGGAAACCTCTTTACTTCCTATTTCATTTGTTGAATGACACTTACAGGCTTGGCCTTGTTTCGCTGAACTCACAGTCGGCCCATAGTCTATAAAATGCACAAGAAATTCAAAAACATGCAACATAAATGCAACCTTTGGTTTGTGGACGTATGCACACAAATGCGCGCGCGCACACACACACACACACCTCCGCCCACCCATCAGTCTGTCCATTCGGCTGGCACTAACTCTAACAGGCTTCAGAGAGATTGCAGGCCTGAGCTGTGGGCGTTGGGGAGAGTAGTAATAGAAAAGCAATGACAGTGGTTTCAGCAGCAGAACCCCTGCTCACACTCTGGTTTTATCACTGTTCTGAGGAAATATAGGTGTTGTCAAATTCTGATATTTTGACCAATGACACAAAATGGATGTGTGCGGTCTAAAATGTAAACAACTATGATAGTATATAGACTGCAGTACACACACAAAGGACACCAACAACTGAGAAACGGTTTTGCATTATGCATGGAGATTCTGTCAAACTATCATGTGTTTTGTTGTAAACGCATTTGTCATTCATTCTCTATTTTGCGGCATCTATTTAACATTTTTTCTTTCAAAGTTGTGGTTTTTGGAAGAGTAACAGTAAAACCGCCACCAGGAACCTTACTTGGTAAAGCAGGTAATCACAGGATATATAAGAAGAGCAGCTGATATGCATCAACAAACATGGACTTGTATGATGTAAACATACTCACATATGTGTGGGTCTTGAACAGATCTGATGGGGAACTTGTGCAGACCTTGTCGCCCTCCAGTCCAATTACCCTTTTACAAATGTTCATATTTGGGTTAAATGGACTCTTTGCAATTACTATATCACCCCTGAGAAGAAAACATAACGCACCATGAGTTGTTACAAATTAAGTGATTGTCTTTAATTCACAGAAAATGGTAAGTATTTTGTATTATCTATGATATTTATTCATAGGAAATTGCCATTTTTTCCTTTACTCCTTTGAGAAACTAAAGAAAAATTTATTTTAAATTAGCCACAAATCTTGCAGTGAATCAAAAACAAACTGAACCGTTTATACATATTCCAACATGGTTACTATGTCTTGTTTTGGCCTACTGTGTATGAATCCACTGACTGGAACCCACTTTTGTATTTTGCAAAGCTGACGACTCATCCGTTCAGAGAAGACAATATCATGGTTGACAATGGTGGGCTCCATGGATGGACCAGAACACTGAGGCAAAACAACAAACCCACAATTATTTCTTGTGCATAGGTTAATTAATATTTCTTGTCATTAATTCTGTAATTGTAATAATACGAACCACCACAACTTCTCCAATGTATTCAAAGGCACAATGTGCAATGCAGCCATATTGGACTGTGTAGCCCACAAACCCCAAGGTCTTCCCCAGCACAGCACGGAACATCGCCACCTGCAGCACAAAACACATCCATAGGTTATGGCACAATGTACAAAGTTATCAAATGTTCTATACATACAATGGTGAAGAAAGGATTCAGTGTGTGATCCATTGACTTATGTCCTTCACATGGTTTCTAAAAACCAAAGAGCTGTTAGGGGTTTAATTTTTAAAGGTGTGGACAAGCTTGTCACAGTTGGCCTACTGCAAAGATGGCACATTCCCTGGTGTTTCATTCTCAGAGACTGAGCGGCCGGTTCACAGCAGAAAACTGCCCTGAACTTTGATCCTGTGTAGGATGGACCAATCAACACCTTGCGCTCAGGTGATGGACAAACACAGAAGCTGTGACACATCCAGCCAAGCAGCTCTGCACTGTCTGCAGCTAGTCCCTGACACTGTGATGCCTCCACTACCACCACAATCATTAGAGCAGTTATCAACTTCTGTCAGCACCATAGAAACACAAAGACACCGCCAGCCCCCACCCCCCCCCCTGCAAACACTCTTGTCACACAAACACACGCAAGGACTATCTGCTTGTCTTCTGAGCAAACATCCCAGCCACACTCAGGTTATTGACTTTTACTCAAGCTGCAACCTGTTGGATGGACAGAAGAAAGTCAATCTTTTAAAACAGTGCACAGTGGGTACGCAGGAACACCTGCACACACACACATGCATATACACAAGCAGATTGAAACAGTATGTTTATAAAAGAATGGTACAGCTTGGCTTAGAGGTTAGTCTGCACTTCAAACATTTTTAGCTCGGGCCCCTGTCCTGCCAGTCCACTACAGGGTAAAGAAATCTTTTCCTCCATCGCCTCTATTCCTTCTGTCTCTTTCTCTCTCCATGTCTTCTCTCCCTCCCAGGGTATTATTAACCAAAGCAAGCAGAGCGGAAACCAAAGCCCCAAATCCTCAGAGCTCTGGGAATGACTTCCCAAAGATGGACACGGATTAGACCCCCAATTTCTCCCTTGCCCCACCACGTCCACCCCCCTTTCTCCCCAGGTCCCCAACAGACCGTGTGTCAGGTGGCTCTCCCAGCCTTGCCAAAGGTGTTACCCCTAATCCCATTACCCCCCGCCATTCTTCTCACACGCGCACACACACACACACACACACACAGTTCTCATTCATGCCAACTATATTCCACCTATTAAACCCTCTATCTATTCTTTCATCCCTAGCATGGTTTGTCTCTTTGGCTAATTCGCCTTCGTCTCTGATCCAAAAAAGACCAACTCCATCCTTTTACTCCGCTCTTCTCTCTGTTCCCTGATCACCCCTGACAACCCTCAGCTTTTTGCCGCCACTGTGAATGACAGTGGTCAGGCAGGTGAAGGGGGACATATACACTCAGCACAGGGCCCAAATTAAGTGCCATTTTCTAGTCTGGTCTAGTCTGGCTCTGGTTTCTTGTTTTGTTCCACAGGAACTACAAACTCAGTCCTCCCACAGCTGGTGCAATAACACCTCTGGCCCTATAATTCCTCTGTTGGGAAGCAAGTGGTCTAAAGGTTAATGTGAATCTCAGGTCTGCACTAAGGCGACATGTTCAGCTCTATTTGTCTTGCTCTCAGCTTCCTCCACCAGCATCTCTGTCATCGCGGTACTATAATGCACATGATCTCACATGTGCTGGGAATCAGGAATCTCTTTGCTAGCACTCATTCGCAAAGCACGGTGGACAGCCTCCCTTACAGCTGCCCTCATATCTCGGTTTCAGCTCCCTCCCTCCATTCCAGTGTGCATTCATCATAGGTAGGGATTAAGGGACTTTGCATAACAAGATCACACAGTCAGTGACTGATATCAAGAGAGTCCATATGCAGCCGCCTGGTTTTCTGAGGCACCCTCTGTCATTGATAGTGTGCGCGCATGTGGTGTGAATGTGCACAGACAATAGCATTACCTATGTGTTTCATAGAAAGTGTATATATGAGCTGCAGTGACTCCTCCGGGAGTCAGAATGAGGTGGACATCCACAGAGACCTCTGATTGGATCTCTATTACCTCTAATTCCCCAAAGCAAAGAGTCAGGCAACCCCCACTATCTCTTGCCCCTAATACCCAGTGCATGTGTGTGTGTGTGTGTTTGGGAGTCCCAACATTAATTGAATGCTGTATTACAGCTGTAAATTAACACAAAGTCTCTCTGTTAATCCAGGATTACACGCCAAACATTTTCATGGGAAAACAAAGAAAGTCAGCACAGCCCTCTCTAGCAAAACCATCTGTGGCCACCGGCCTCCTGTGGTCACAGCACAGCGCTACAGTGGGGAAAAGAGGGGGATCCCAAATGAATAGCAGCCGATGGAAACACCTCATTGTGTGTTTAACTCTGTGATCCTCTTACTGAGGGAGCCCCGTTCACTCAGAGCAGCACGATCACCAATAGATGAATGAAAAAAACATTTTTTTTTCTCCATAAAGTGCAGCCTTAGTGGGGATGCCTATCACGGTGTCCACCCAGCTGTCAAAAGCATTTGGAGTGTACAATTTGAGACAGAGCAAAAATAAAATGTGAACAAGGTGTCTGTTCTGCACTGGCATGAATAACTTACGAGGCTCCCTGAACGTTGATATGGCAGACACATCCACGACAAAATGGGAAGAGTCTCTCAAAAAGTGATCAGCATTGGGCAAGTTGTTATTGTTTTTTCATGCCATCAAATGTGATGCTTCCTCAGGATGAAAACAATGAAATGACCGTGGCAATATTCTAATGTTTAAAAGGAAATTGTCAATCAAGACTGGTGACTAATGCATCAACACAAACAGTATGACATTCCTTAAAGCTTGTGATGTGAAGATAACTATTGTCATTATTATTTCTATAAAAAAAAAACATCCGCATCATTATTTATATACTGAAAAATCATTCTGCTCCAAATCAGCATTGGAAAATGTAATATTGACCCTTTTCTGTCAGATCCATTGAGTTAAGAGAATTACCATTGGAAAACTTATGTGGAAACTCAGCTATAATGTAGGAATGTCAAGCAAAAAAATTAATAGTTAATTAATAGTAAATAAAATAAAGTGTAGTCAATAAGAGCATATAAAGATTTGAAACCTAATTTAAAACACACATCATTGAAGACATAAGGCAACATTCAAAAAGGAACTACCGCTACTGGTCTCAAGAGAATTGAACCTGCCATTGGCTGAATAGTGTTAATTGATATACATGGCCAGCCTATTAGAACCACAAATCCAAACAGTGCACAAGGGCCTTGCAGTGGACTCCTTACACAACTAAATTAGGAAAACATGGGCTGAGAGAGAGCTGGGCAACAGGGGGGCTAAGAGGCTTACAAGCCCCTTGTCAGATATTCTTCTTCTCCCTGAGGATCCCAGATGGAAGGGAGTCTGGAGGAGCAGACAGCACCGGAGAGGGGACGAATCCCACCTCTGATGTCTTCCTCTGGGCAGCAGAAGGCAGAGGAGGGTGGGGCATTAGTCCTGTTGCGCAGAGCTTGATTCGATCTTAATGCAAACTATAAAAAGGAGGAGGTTTGGCTACCAGGGGGGGTCTGTTTCAACTATCAGTCCAATCAGAGATAATCCTGCTGATTTGGACACAGGCACCTGGCTGGATGGAGAGTGACAGATGTAAAAGTCCCAGTCAAAGAGTACTATGTCTAGCCCCCATCTTTTCTAGGTCTGCCTTCTATCAGAGGCTTAATTTGAGCGACTGATCTCCATATTGCTCTTTTCATTGTTGCTAACGGCAACACAGCCGTGAAACAGCTGAGCGAGGTTACTATTTGAGGAGCCGAGGGTTTAAACCTACAATCAATGGGTCAGCCAGAGCAAATAATAGCCAAGTGATATGAATACAACTGCTATGAATTGAAAGGAAGTGTGGGTTGACAGAGTCCCCAGCCAATTACATAGAATGGAAAAAAAAAAAATCAGCCGCTAAGCCTTATTGTATTGACCACAAGTGAATGCGTGGCGCTGGCCTGGTGCTGAGAGAATTGAGAGATCTTATCTGGTGTTGTATCAGATTCACAAAGGAGTTTGTGTTTTGCACTCACCAGCTCATGACAAAGCCTGATATAGTTTGACACTAGCTAATGACAGACACCTCAGCCTAAAAGCAAAGCTTATGATTTTAAAGAATGTGATTTCCTTTAATTCTAAATGAACATGTTTTATGTATTATTTCATTGTCTATTTTTTTTTTTCTTATCCTATAGGTCGAGCTAAACATGGTTATGCAACATTTGCAATAAATCTCAGGAAATCAAAGTAAAGCTATTCAAAATATGGGTTGTTGAATAAATGGAAAATGTCCAATCCTTAGACAAAATTAGCTGTTTACAAAACCCATCCTATGCTTATTGTACTTGCGCCCTTAGAATATTACTTTACTTTCAACGCTAACATAACAAATATGGTGCATGTTGATGATAATCTTGCATCCCCCGGACACAAGAAGTCTACTGCTTCTCTCAGTTCCACAACGAAGGCAGAATTAGACTGAAGAAACCAAAACAGTGTGACCAGGAAAGGTCTGACATGTTTTGACTGCTGCCATTATACAGCTCAATCAGATACAGAGACTGATAAAATTGACAAAAACACTGCAGAAAAACACACATGCACAGATGGCACATTGAAAAAGGGGGAAAATCCTATTATTTTTGTACAGTAAGGCTGCTGTGTTTAGACTACCACAAACTGAGTCGTGCTACAGAGCCCAAGGGTTAAATCTCCATTTAAGAGAATTGTAAATCAGGTGACTGGCACTGTGCAGAGCATGTGGACAAAGTTTCCACAGCAATGTACTCCTACATCCTGCACGTTGCACTGCGGAAGCAGGCGCTCCTCCTTCTGAGATGCAGGTCAGTCAGTGCATCGTATTTGTCTCATATAGGCTTTCCACAGTGCCCAGTGTTGTCAGTCATGATATATTCCCTTGGTATCCTGTCAGCACAGATAAATCTCAACAGTGCTGTCAAAACAGAAGGACTGCCTGTGCTGAGAGCATTTGTAAAGTGAGCAGTTGGGCTATTGCTTCCTCTGGAGCCTTACAGTATCCTGTGATCTTGTGCTGCCCCTGGCCTCTCTCTCTCTGCCACACAAAGCTTTTTTACAGCTGTCTTAAGAATTACAACCATCGCTCATCAGTCATCGAGCATTAAAAGTGGACATTATTCAGTACAAAAGAAACTGGCCTTTGCCCTGCCAGCGGTTTGTGTAATCTGACAGAACATTCAGAGTTCTTAAGATATGTGACAGAGGTTTCCATAGGCCTTTTCCACAGCAGACATTTTGAAAATTTTGTCATAGTAGGAACAGCACAGGTGTTACTAATAACATTAACGATGGCTCCATTCTATTCAAGTGTCCCATGATAGTGTGACAGTGAGCCAGCAGGCTCAATACCAGGCAGCGTAATGGTATTTAACCACAATTCAGTTTATTATTTACACTTGTGCTTTTCCTACCGTGACATGTCAAAGTATTTTAGTTTTGTTTAACACTGGAGACTTCAGCATACAGAAGGACAGTCCTAAGTTAGTATAAATAGATTCTACTGTTGCAATACTTGATTTTGTGTTGTAAAATAGGCTCATGTTTGAATGACAATCTGATATTTTAAATAATATTAAGAGCATAGTGTTTTCTGAACCCCTATGAGCTAAAGTTATATCAACATATATTATAAATAACTTTTTTAACAATGGTAAAATCTACAAGAAAATTGCTCAAAATGTTAGGATATGTGATATATTTTTACCCTATTATAGCATTCCATGAAGACTACAACTGGATCTCAAATACTCCAGTTAACTACTGTGTTTCAGGGAAAAATGGTCTTACCAGTAATATGAATGCATTTAAATTTCAAAATTAAGATGCCAGCAGTTTACACTCAGCTGAATTGTTGTAGAGCAGGAACAGTCTGTGTTAGTGCTCATTACCCTGTGACCATTACGCACAACTTGAACTAGACCTGCTCTATATGAAAAAGTAACATGAGATGACTTTCTTATGGTATGGTGCTATATAAATAAAAGTGAACTGAACTGAAATTAACTTTAACACTGCGGGTGCCATTCAGAAAATGCTGGTGCTCCCCACGTCTATCGTCGCTGCCCAAACTGAAGGTGATTGGGGATATCTTAATTTACTTATTTTATATTTTTTCTACTTTTTAACGCAGCAACTCACCAAAGTAAATTCCTCGTATGTGAAAACCTACACATGGCAATAAAACTGTTTCTGATTCTGATGTGATCCACATTCACTGTCAGGTTAAAATGTATAGAATCACAAATACACGCAATTTGCATAGAACTGCTACCACATGCACAGGCACGTGAAGCAGCTCTGTGGTATGATGCACTTGTACGACTGCAATCAATGACCTATTTATTAAACTATATTACATTACATGAGACCTAACACGACCTAAGGATGTAAGGTAGTAGACTGACAGATACATTTATTCTGTTTTGCAAAGGCCATGCCTTGACAGGGAATAGAATAGAATAGAATAGAATAGAATAGAGGTGGGGTAAATGCTCAGTGCAGCCCTTGTGATATAACCTAGTCTCTTGCAGCACCGTACTTCAAATATTACAAATATATACTGTGCAGCCAACATGACAACATACTCTATTCACATGTGCAGGCTATGTTCTCCTCATATACATCTATGATAAGGTTCTACTCTGATCGCTAAACAAGAGATGGGCTGTGATTCTAAACTGATTCTGTAAAACAATATTCGGGTTCTGTAACGTTATGCAACGAACCAACAAGGTCATAGCGGCACAAAGCCAGGCGTTAGGTGACGTTTTAGACATGGAATTGCCGCTGGCCATTGCCGACAACACGTAATATCACGTTTATGTAAACAGGTCAAAGATATAACAAGTGACTTATGGTAACCAACGGGGTTTTACTCACCTCCTGGCTGAGTGTGATTCAATGCTCCGACCATGCACTTATCATAACAAACTCAACTTCCTTCTTGACACACGCGGCCCCGTAACAATCGCTGCCCTCATTGGTCGAGCGCTGCCAAAGTCTTCTTTGATTGGACAACACGCTCCAAAACAGCAACAGGCGTCACCACGGTACAGGCAGTATGGCAGCTCCCATGAGTAGTGTGGGTAAGCCCTCAGCTGAACGTTCACCGTTCAATACTACGAGTTTTCAGAAGAAAACGAGGAGCAAGTCAATCTCCATACCTGGCACCAGACCCTCGGTTCAAAATGGTCAACTCTTAGTTTCGACCGGTGTCACGTCACTCGACTATCTGCTCGGTCAGTCTGCTGTTGATATGTAATGGTAGCGCTAGCTACAAAGGCTAACAGTGCTTGCCAATGTAACGTTAGCTAGACACACTGAAGTTAGTTACAAAATATCTGTGCAAGTGATTTTTCAAGAGGGAAATCTATGAATTGAAACAGAATAGGGAGATTTGTCGCTGCCAGGACAAGACAAACTGTGCTGAAAGTGTGAAAGTCAACGTTAGCATTATGGATACTATACAGATTTCAGGCATATTTTGTCGGAACATATTGACTTAGCCAACTATATTTTTATATTGAATTGTTCGTGGCCAGCGGAAAAGTATTTGATTGAAGTTGTCTATAGAGACGTTTATCCTTAAGCTGATGCCAGAAATGTAGCATTCTCAACTCTTTGATTGATGATTTATAACATAATATTAGACAGCAAACGTTGTGTGTCACAACTTGACAAGCTTGCTCTGTCATGAGCAAGTGATGTAGCTGGGTACTGTTAGTGTAGTGTCTGCAAAAGTTGTATCTCTGTCTGGTTGTTCCGGAACCATTATAATGTAAAGAAACGAATTTTTGGAAATATTTAAAATGAGGAAAAACAACATAATCCCTGTTGTATTTAAAGGCAATAAATAGCAGGTGTCAATCAACATTTTATGGCCTATTTCTCCCCTTAAATAGATACTTAAATCTTGCATCCTTGGGTAGTTGTAAGCCTAGAGATGCTTACAACTAGTAACATAATTGTGTTGTGTAAATGTGCAAATGTTCTGGTTCTCTCAGCCTAAACCCATAAGACCTCTTATACTCTCCTGCACTGGCACACAGGAGCAAGGTCTAGCTGAACCCACTAGCATTGTGGGTTAGATGGAAAATACAATGTTCTTTGTTGATTTGAATTTAATAAAGCAGTTAGAATAATCAGTCACTGGCCTGAAATGCTCTTAGCTTACCAGGGGTCTTATACTGTATATTTAACTTGGTTAATGAAACTTGCCATAACTCGTGTGAAAACAAAATATGTGAGATGTCTCTTCAGATATCCAGATATGAAGGACCGAATTTTCACATGTTACAGAAGGAACAACAGAGGTGTAAATAATAATAATAATTAATGATGGCTGAATTCGATTCAGCTGCTTCAGTTTCATTGTCCTGCTATTTTGCTCACTGTCGCACTGTCATGGGTTTACTGGGACACTTGAATAGAACTGAGCCATTATTACTGTTATTAGCAACACCTGTGCTTTTCCTGCTATGACAAGTCAATATGCCTGCTGTGACAAAGGCCTATTTTTCATAAAGATGAATAAACAGCTGTGGAGACCAGAGTGGAGCGTGATGCTCCAAGTGGATCACATTGATTCAGAGCAAGACAATGTCCCTAATATGTGCCTAAAAACTGATATTATTGTCTTTTTGTCCTCACAAACAGGTGGTGGGTTAGCAGTTGGAACAGTACTTCTTATAGGTGAGCCTCTCACACAACATCCCATTTAAAGGAAGGAAGTTCAAGTACGCATTTCATTGGATACTTAATAGTATTATATTATATTAGTAGATAGTGTATATATATATATATATATATATATATATATATATATATATATACTGGTGTGTCATTTTGCTCTTTATTTCTTAAGTTATCAGATTCCACAGCAAATGAGGTTGCACAGCCTGTTTATCTTAGATCTCAAAGCTGTGTTTTCATACCTGAAGCCATGTTCTTTTATTTGCTTTGACAGGAGCTGTGGAAGAAAAGCAATGAACTACTGTTGCTTTGGTTGATGCCTGCATATTGGTGTTCAGAAAGATACATCATATGTAATAGTCAATACATAAAGCCAGGCAGGTGCACATATGCTACTCTTTCTGAAGCATTATAGCCTTCAGCTTTTTGGAAACTCTTTGCAACTCTCAATCAAGAAGTTTTATAGATTTTAAATGACACTGCATGCTGAAATGTACCTTCAGCATTCATATATACATATGTATTCCCAAAACCGAATTCATTAGCACTTTTTAGCATGCCACAGCTAATGATACTGTCTGTCTGTTCTCGGGCTATTTGTGGTTAGCGTGTCACTGTCTAGCAGAATGGCAAATAGACTAATGACCTGAAGGTCTCTAGTTAGAATCCCAGGTGTTCACACTTCCACTGTGATCCGTAATTGAATGCTCATCTGCAGATGTGTTATAGAAGTTTTCAGGAGTACATTCAAAGCAAGTGGGTTTTCTAGGGACTTAAATGTCTTCCACTGTATTATTATTGTTATTATCATTCATCATAGGCTAGGCTATATGCACTGGTAGACAGTAAGGTTAAGGTAGTCTTGTTTCCCCTTGAAGCTGTAATTTGTGTGTAGCAAAGGCCTATACCAACTGATGATATTGCTTTGCCCTTTAATTCACCCCCCCAATCGATGCAGGAGTCAGTGATTATACACTAATGCGTTCTTCCCTTCCATTTTGTGAATCAATGTACGGTTGGTTTCATCTGGTAATGAGAGACACAGTAAAGGTGAAATGCGTGTGTGAGCTCTCTTGTGTTTGTCTCTGAATGAGCGATGTTTGTGTGTGTGTGTGTGTGTGTGCGCGCTGTCTGTTTTGTTGTGGGAGTGGGTGGGATGGGGGGGGGAGGTTGGAGTGTGTTTGTTTGTGTTTGTTTCAGGCAGTCGTCTCCTACAGTCTGCCCCTTTAGCCGTGATGGCCTGTTTGTGAGACACAGACATAAAATTATCAGACTGGTCGTTGTCTGCCTTTGAAGTGTTTTGAGCTGTCCGTCCTGATTTGTCAACCAGAGGGGGATCAGCCCAGTATGCCTGCTGTCTGAAGATCTCTCATCTCTGTGTTTTTGTACGAGAAGGAACAAAGCTTCCCAGCTCTTATTAAGTTGACCATGTATGGTTTCATTAGTTTAAGTGAATGTGTACCCATAATTACTATTAAATGTGGCCTAATTGTTGTACATGTTTAAATATTTCAAATCTTTGGAGTGCACTTAAATACATTTGTTTTTTGTTGTAAGCATAGATTTTATATTTATGTAGAAGACAAATATTTTGAAAGTAGTTTGTCATAATTATTTCTCTGACAAACTAAGCCGTCCTAATAGTTAGAAAGTACAACGTATAACTACAGGAGATGCAGTGAGAATGTATAGCAACATGCAAAGACAACACTAAAGTCATTACAATTACAAACACTGTAATACAGTTATATTAGGTTGCATGACAATTAGTTCAATTCAGTTCAGATATTTATTGTCCCACAAGAGGAAATAATTCTTGCACCACAAAAACAATCAAATAAAACAACTGACATTGAAAGTGCTGTATACAATACAGAATACAACAAAATGTTTGTAAAAGCAAGAGGACAAATCATCTGTCCACAAATGACCGGTGCAAACTGTAGTTTTTAATGTGTCAAGATGATCAGTCTCAAATCATTACACCATGTGCCTTACACTGTCAAACTGAACTGCTAAAGAGGAACAGCGGCCTCAATTTGAAGCTTAACAATAGAGGTACGTCAAACATATACAGTCTATGGGGCTTGACAAATGCTAATAGGAATTTGACCTAATATAACCCACCTTTGTAGCAGTATTTACAATGGTGATTCAGTTATTTTAAAGCTCAAGTCCTTTTCATTAAGTCTGTATATTTTGTTTACCTGGCATATTGTCTAAATGAATTTGAGCAGCTCAGTAGAAATATTAGTACTTCATAAACCAAATATTCATAGAAGGGGGAAAACACTCTGACCTAGATATTTTGTCTCCTCCCCCTGCAGCTTTTGCAGATATGATTCAGGACTCCTGCACTCCCATTCACTTGTTTGAAGGCAAATTAAACAGAGGTGTTTTCCCCCTTTACCAAACCTTAGTCAGAATAAGCAAGAAAAAATAATCCCATGACTGTCCAGAGTGACTGATCTACCTCAAAGATATGACTGCCCCACACCCCCTGTTGCTTGTATACCCCGCCACCTCCCAGCCCCTCCCTTACCCCCCGCCTCAACAGCCTAATGACTCCTGGAGGTTCCATTTGTAAGGCTCCCATAGAAACACAGCCACAATAGACCCCATCTTGAGAGGGCCCATCTGGGAGTCTTTGTGGGGCCTGCTGAAAGCCACAAAGGCCTGCTGACCTAGAAACCCATCAATAAGAGAACAGGGAGTCCCACCGACAACAAATTGAAGAGCCATGGAATTTCCTGGGCCATCCTAAGTCCGTAGGTGAGGACCGGGAACGTGGGAGGGGGTAATTCTCCGGATGTTTGAGGATGACACGTCAGGATGTTATTCCCAAGCTGTCAGCTGTGTGCCCATTACCTTTAACTGTCACTGCTGCCTTTGTCCTTGTGCCCACTGTTTGTCATTGTGTGGCGTGGCCTATGAAATCTTTACAAAATGATGATTGTGTCAGGAAGCAGCAGTAGCAGTGGGGGGTGATCATGGTGATGGGTTTGGGGTGTGGAATGGCCGGGTGGCCGCTTTCTGTGCACTGAGAAAGGCTATCTAATGTTTGAGGTTTGGAATCACTTGCCTGACAGTAATGTCATCACTCCAAGCTGAGAATTAGCCCCTCCACATGTGCTCAAAAGTCTCTCATACAACTTGTATATGCCTCATAGCCTACTTTTATGATAATAAATAGACTTGATGTGAATGACACTAGAAATATAATAAAGAAAGGATGCCATCAGAATACACACAAAAGCAGAGAGATTCAAGTGAACCAGATGTCAAGAAGCATTTTGAGGACAGGCACTATCTTATCCTACTTCTGCCGCCTCCTGTCAGTCGTCCTGGCAGCTGGGGTACCTTTGCGTTCAGGGGGAGGGTTCAGGTGAATTTTTAAGACAGGTGTCTGCCTCTTAACGCCACTGCTGTGTGGCGATATGATAGGTGAAAGTGGACAGGAATACTGTTAAGACCTTAACAAGAGAGCTGAAGACGTCATCTCCACTTCGAAATTCAGGTCACACAGTATCACCTATGTTTCAGTGCCATGTCGATTGCCTGTTTATCTGTTCCCTACAGATGGTAGCCCGAATGTGGTCCTTACATCAATTACAGTCTGCAACTGTGATGTGATCACGAACTCCTGCATCTGTGGTGTCTGAATGAATAGTCAGAAAAAGACAAGATCCAATGATAGACTTGATATATTTTTCATAAGGAAGATGTACCTATTATATCACTAAATCCTTTCCTTAGGCCTTGCAGACAGTGTTGGCAGTATGGCAGTGAATGACAGTTTCTCTGGGGTATATGTTTATTTGAGTTTTCCACTCACACTCAACTTCTGATTGTTGTTGTTTTCCTTTCTTTTTTAGAGGAGGACCGATATGATAGCTACTCTCGTATGATCTTAAAGTACTTCCTGGCAGAAGGGGTGGTGTGTCGACATGAACTTTTCATTGCGGCGGCTCAAGATAACCCAAATGACATCTTCCAGGTATGAGAGGAGGTGCCGTCTATTCTGTGAGCTCTAAGGAAAGAAATCCATACTATTTGCAAAGTATGATCTTTTTGTCCAAGCTGCATGTCTTGACAAACTACCCACAAAGAAGCTAAGATGGCCTCAATATGTCTACTTTAACATTCCCTGTAGTAACATTGTACTGTCAAAAAGACATTTTTGAAAATCTTTTGTTTACAATTTACTCATCAGAAGATGTTGGAAATATTCTCCCCACATTTAGAAGTATTTTTTGTCACAAAATATGAATCATCTTCTGCTATACAGTATTCAGCCTGCTTCAGGCTGGTCAGACCATGATTTATCAGTTATTATAGGCACACATCTTTCCCCAAGATGTGTCAGGGTCAGCGGGGGTGTCTGAGAGGTCGAGGGTGGCATGGTTGTGGCATTGTTGAGATGTTTCCTGATGTATCACTCTGTGAAGAGGGCCGTAGCCCCAGAAGCTGACTGCCACCCATCATACTGGAGGAGGGCCTCTCTCCCACTGATTGATAGTGGGAGGGGTCACAGCCTCACCCTCTCTTTACATATCAAAGGCTTATTAAGAGAGGGGGACTCCCAATGGGCATATATCACATCATTTAGTGTTTTCACAGCTACAATCACAGTATGCTAATATTCAGATCCTAAGGTTGAACTTTATGCATTACATTAACATGTATACAAGTAAGCAGCTTATTGGAAGAAATCAGGTTGAAGCAGGAAATTGGAGAAAGTGTTCACATGAACTGCAATGACTCTTAAAACCCATGTTTACTTGCATCAGCTAATCAATCAAATTTCCCTCCCTCCGCTACCATGTTTTTGAACCAAGGCTAGTAAGATTTATTTCCATTATGTTGGATTTCTTTTTTTACTGGTTGCTCAGTGAAAGAACATGCTCTTAAAGAGAAAGCTGTTTTTTCTTATTGTGCACATTGGTCTGAAATTACAAATGGTCTAATGTTCTGCTTTAGAAACTGACTAAGTTCAACTTCATTTCAGTTCCACTTTTAGTTTGACTTTAGATCCAATTGGGTCTCATACAAGGACACAACTCAACAGGGATCTTTCATCCCTCCACCCTGTGGCCACAGTGGTACTTTTTCCTGTCTGAAGGCTTTGTCATGCACGTGTGTTCTTGTAAAAACCTCATTAGAAACTCAAGAAATCAGGATTCTCCAGCAAACAAAATATCTGTTTTATCTGGGTTTTTTTTAATTGCTTCAGCACAATTAAAGGAATCAGGTTTGCTTTTCGTTTACGTAACATTTGAGAAATCAGGTAGCTGCTGAAAGCTGACTCTTAAGTGCATGTACATTTTGCACTGATGGATAAGACTGTACTTTAACACTGTGACAAGTCGTATGATATTACACAGCAATAAGGATAATTAAAATGTCACATTGACCATTCAACAATCAAAATATTTTAACGTATTATATTCATTGTATCATTTTGTGCAGGAACTCCCGGCTCCCATCTTGGACGATGTTGCTATCCACAAACCAGTGGAGCAGCCCAGGCTGTCCGGTGAACCTCAGGACAGCTTGGATGCCATGAAGATTGCCTGGCGCTATCAGAATCTTCCAAAAGTACAGGTAATCAAGTGAACACATGACAGTTTATATTGTCCGTTTTTATAATGATTGCAGCATATGTGGACTAGAATATACAGTAGAATATCATCTTATTTTAGTCCAACATGTGTCTCTGTTAATGATGGTATGAGAAAGAACAGCAGTGGCTCTCTGGTCTTAGTGGTTTGGCAATTGTCTCCACCACTAAATCCTTGAGCTTCTAAACACTTTTGTGGAGTGAATGAGGCCTCAGCCTCTCCTTTCAGAGCTGGACCAGATTACTCACACTTAGCTGGCAATAGGTAGGCTTTTCACTGGTCCCCAACTCACAAATACACACATACACACGCCTGCACCCCTGCTTAGCCTGGGAAACAAGAGTACTTTGCAGTCTGTGCATTGACATGTCTGCTCGCTCAACCCTATGACCCAGACCTGCGCCTCTGTCTTCCCCCAAATCCCTGCCTTTCCCCCTGCTAGGGTCGGCAGCCCTACACTCTTTCTTCCGCTTTGAGGAGAGGTGACCCTCCCCTTCTACTTCTCTGCAGTCTCCCCCCTTCTGTCTATAATCCATATCGCTATGTGGATTAACAGCACACACTGTGTCCCTGGGGATCCTCTCCCTCTTTCTCTCTCCCTGGAAACTTCTTTATATCTGTGTCCTTTGCTCACCTCTCCCCCTTCCCCTGTAAAATCGTCTTTACAAACCACTAGTAAGCCCCAGCAGAGGATTTGCATCCCAAATTCACCCTCAGAGTCAACGCTTACTTTCCCCTTACACACACCTCTCCTGGCATAGCCCACTGTGTCGCTCTCCCGATGAAGACATCAGATCAAAGGTGAGGCCATCAGGGCGGGGATGGAACGCTAAGCGGGTTGCCTAGCTCACAAAGAGAAGATGAGCCCCTGACCCCCCCCCCCAGCACTGCCGACCCCCTCGTCCCGCCAGGAGAGGGACACACCGGGGGCCCTAATCCAGATTAGAAGTAGATTAAGGGCCCCTCTAACAATGGAATCCCCGGTTTCACTGAGAGAGAAGAGCTAAAACTCTCTCTTTCAGCTGCAGGAAAACATCCGCCTTCCCCTGCGTCCCTGACACATTTGCTTTCACAGCCAGAAGTGGACATTTATGTGAAGAAATGATTAAGAGCCTGGTCATAGTCATAGTGGTTATTTAACTTCTCTTCTGTAGGAATGTTGAGGAATGACCCATAAACAATGCAATTGCATTACCATAGTATTGTTACGCACACTAATTTAACATATTAGACACATATTAGAAAGACAAATAAGATTATTTTTCATTATGAATTGCTTTATTCTCATCAGAAATGAGTTAAATATGCATCGTTTGTTGTCAGAAGTTTAAAGCAAGCAGTACTGTTGGACAGGGAAGACGGGAAATGCTCCTTGATCAAAGGTTTTTAGTGTTCATTTGCTTTAACATGAGTTTGACTTGTTGACCTCCTCAGACTGCCCTGGCATCTTCATCCCGGTTTGGGCACTACTATGACGTTTCAAAGACGATGGAGCCAGAAATTCGCCAGGCAGCCAAGTGCCACTGCTTCTACCTTCCAGAACATCCCACCCAGTCATCACCCACACACAGGTAAAACGACAAGACATCATCCACAGAACGCACGGAAACCAATGAGACACCATCTGCAGAACACAGGCACACAAGCACGACATCATCCACAAAACACAGTTACACAAGCACGACATCTTCAACGGCACACAGGTAAGCAAACATGGCATCATTCACAGAGCACAGGTAAACCAACAATGCAGATAGACCAACGTAATTTAAACAGCACATACTGTATAAGCCCTGCAACCAGCATGTGCATTAGAGGAAAGAAACGCTAGATTGAGCTCTCCCCAGTGTTATATAGAGCCTTTTGCTTTAATAAGAATTTAATAAAATCTAGAGCTGCAACTAACAATTGTTTTCATTATCAAATAATCTTTTCTTGATTAATTGTTTTGTCTATAAAATGTCAGGAAATAGTTTTTTTTAAAATGCACATCACAGGGTTAACAAGATTCCAAGTTAACATTCAGATGCTGTGATTTGTGCATTGAACAGCCCAAAAAGCATACATATTCCTTTTATGATATAAAACAGAAAGAAACAGGAAATCCTCACATTTCAGAAGCTGGAACTTAATTCTAATTCTTAATTCTAATTAATTCTTTAATTTCTAATAAACTGTGTGCATGTATTAGCTATACCTGCAGAATAACAATTCACTTTCTTAGTTTTGTATAAATTGTTACTGAGATTAATTGAATTGCTTCAAAATCTGAGAAAATATTGATCATTAGAGCTGAAAGCTAAAGCAGCTACAGTTTTCATCGTATTTTAATAAAATGCCCAGTTTCAACAAAAAGAAAAAGGTTTTTATAAACTCTGTATTTTTACCCGTTAAACAGCTGATACACATCAGGTTTGCCCTCTATTCTGAGTAGCTTGTCATTGGCCTAAGACATTCAGCCTCTTGGAAAGGTTGTGTATGTCTATTCAAATAAGGCTCTTGTTTGCTCAGCGTCTGTTTGATTTCTCCTGCGTTGAGTGTACTTAGGGTTCAGAGGTCACGCAGGCTCTTTACTCAGAGAGTGCTGCTGAACACACAAGGGCACACGAAGGCACACTCACACACACTGGGTAAATACAGCAATCTGGAGCACAGAGGATGTGGAAGGTTTTATAGAATCCCTCTTCCTTTTATTTCAGCAAACAGGGACTGGTTAACAGAGCACCCATGTAAACACACGTTGTTGTGGACTCTCAATTTTAGTGTGGACCATGAAGTGGACAGCATTCAAAATTGTACTAAATATCAGTTCAGAACTTAAAAATGTCAATTAATAGGGAACAAATAATATAATAATATATATATATATCCATTGATATTTGAGTGGCAGTCTAGTGGGTAAGAGTGACATGGTGGTACTGTTGTACTGTTGTGCTGTTGTGGCGTCTGAATGGGTTATAGATCTTACAGACATTTTGACAGCAGGAAACTACACCTGCACTGCACCATTGTGCCCCCAGCCCCGCCCCAATACTGACACGCATACACACACACACACACTCAGCACATTACACATGCACATGTACCACACAAACTCCTAAGCAGGCTACTCCCCCTTGCACGTGTCCACAGCCCCATGTTGATACCCTAGCTGTTAAATTGCTCCGTTTCACTTGAAGGCATAATTGGCACAAATTGCTCTCTAGGTGATACAGATCCTGTTGTTTAAGACCAAGCATCCCCCTTCTCTCCTCCTTTCTTCCCTCTCTGAAAGAGGAACACTGAGATAAAGAAGCTTCCCTGTGTATGATCCTAATTAGCCGACGAACTAGCCCCTGTAGCTAAGCACCTAGACCTTTTTGGTACCTGAATGAGGGGTGCTCAGTAGGGGTAGCTAAAACACAATGCCCTTCTACATAATGGCTGCCAACCAGAGGCAACCTCCTGCTCAACTGCACGTCAAACCATCCCAGCCCCCTACCTCAGAGCAGGGGCATGGGCAGAGAGGCCAAGGAGGGTAGGTGTCCCTCTTTCACCAAACCAGCTCTATCATTAGGCCCAGCGGGGTCAGGAGGCACCATTGTTGGGCAGAATAACTGAAATAGAGTACATGGATATACTTGGCGCAAGTGTAATCAACACGAGTGTGTATTACTGTTCTTTATGCAGGGTTATTGGCGTGTGACCAGTCTATGTGTATCAGCTTTTGTAGCCTGCAGGTCAAATTGACAACTGACATAGCAGCCCACTGTGACACACTACAGAGTGGTCATTACAATGGTGGAGCGTTCTTAAGTGGGGGGACCTGTGTAAAAAGATGGGGTTAACATTCCTATTGGCCAGCAGTAATCAATCCCTTGACTGTTGCTAAATGTTGCTCCGACAGTACTGTATGCCCTTTGTCAGTGGTGCACATCTTACCCCTGATTAAACACCAAAATGCTGTTCCCTGTTAATTTTAGATATCAGCCCATTAAGTCCTCCCTCCTTCTCACATCATCTTTGTTGTGTGCATGTTTGTGCATATACACGTCTCATCTGTCTGTCTGTCCGTCTGTCTGTCTCTGCACAATCAGATCCTTGGGGAGCTGACAGAGAACCAGTCATGTTGTAATTTAATCAACCAAATAAATTAATTGGATCTCTTGATATGGATCATCTGTCTGCTTCAGTGGCTCCAGAAAAGCACAGTCAGGAGGAATATGCTGCAGTCATAGAGGATTAAGCTACTGCGGTGATAGGCTTGGCCTAGTTTTATCAAAATGGTTTCAATTACAGTTAACACGTCCTGAGTAACCCTTTTGTGTTTTCTTTCTGGTTGTCTCCTCCGCTATTTCCACTCTCATTTCTGTCCTGTGCTCTTTGCAGTATGATGCTTGAGTCCTACTCTGCATTACTGAAGTCACTTCAAGAGGTCATACACAGGGAGGGCTTTGATGTAGCAGCCCCCATGGTAAGAACCAAGAAGAGAATGACTGCTTTGCATTTGTTTCTTTCAACCTGAATCCAGAGTTTTTTGCCACATATTCTCTGTAACTACAACCGTTTTGAGATTTGCATCTACAAGTATTTTCAAACCATTTTAACACACCCTTTCACCCGCAATCATACTGCGACTTTATGTGTATACGTTTGTGTCGAAAATGGCAAAAAAAAACTTGTCCACTTTAGGCCGCCAATCTCTTCGTGTTAAATTCTTTCACCGGTTCATTGATATTGATTTGACTCTATATTCGTAACAAAAAACACCTATCAGTCGAATTTTATCATACATATCTGTTCCCATAATCATATCCACAAGGTTTGATCTGGTCCCCTTTCAGTGTTTGTGGATTTGTGTGTGGTTTTGGCTCTCTGGTTGAGAAAAGAATTGCTGAAATGCAGTAAAGCATGCAGTAAGCTGCTGCCAGCATTGATGGAACACAAAAGGCAGGTGTGCATTTTTTTTTTTGTCCATTCCCTGAATGTCATTAAAGATGAAATGCTGGTGCTAATGTGTTCAGATGGAAATGTCTGCTTGTTTACTCACTAATTACGAGCCCAGTTAAACTATTGTACATTTGGATTATTATGTGCGATATGCAATAGAGGAGCATTTTTAAAACAAATACCAGATCTGTGACCCCAAGCTCTTCTGTCACATTCCAACCACCACTTCTCTTGAGTACGTTTACCTCTCTCTCACCTGCTCCTTTGGCCTCACCTGTGTGTCCCATCTGTGTGTGTCTTAACTTTGACATACATCTTTTTAATAATCACCAATCCTCTACAGAATGCCAGAAATCTCCATGGCCCCGTCTGTTTCCCACAGGGCCAAGTGTAATCCTGTTAACACCGTGATATGTGTGTATATGTGTGTGTGTGTGTGTGTGTGTGTGTGTGTATATATATATCTATAGATATATCTATAGTTATCTATATAGATATATAGGTATATAGATATATATATCTATAGATAGATCGATAGATATAAATGCGTGCTTGTGTGTGTGTGTGTGTGTGTATGTGTATGTGTATATATATACACTGGCCGGCCAAAAAAAAAAGTCACCACCTGGATTTAACTAAGGAAATAGGTAAGAGCCTCCCATTGGATAATTACTGCATGGGTGATTATGTTTCAGCTGTCAACAAGTTATTTAACCCTAACTGATGCGGTGAGAATATTCTCATTTCTTATACAACCATGTCGAAAAACGCATCCTGTTTTCGTGGAAAAGATGTTAAGCAGTTTCAGAAGGGTCAAATTATTGGCATGCATCAAACAAACAAAACATCTAAGGAGATTGCTGAAACTACTACAATTGGGTTAAGAACTGTCCAAAGCATTATTAAAAACCGGAAGGAGAGTACAGATTTATCCTGTTCCAGAGTGATGGGCGCATCAGAGTAAGAAGAGAGGCAGATGAAGTGATGCACCCATCATGCCTAGTGCCGACTGTACAAGCCTGTGGGGGCAGTGCTGTGATCTGGGGTTGCTGCAGTTGGTCAGGTCTAGGTTC
>JAVQJF010060703.1:0-13261 GCA_036023855.1 Gadopsis marmoratus
CCCCCCCCCCCCCAAAAAAAAAAAAAAATAATAATTTAGCTGGACTATTTAATCGCGTGGGATTGGTTTCATGAAACAAAAAACGTATTTATTTTCGCTATTTCACTACTGCCTTTTCCTCGAAGTCTTCAGAGTGTTTATTTATTTAAAACTGAGCCACCATATAAAAATCAGTATCGAACCATGTGCCAAGTGACACGTCCCAGCCTATCATGTAACGACCCAACCAACGCTTTTATTAATTTCTTGTGGATTTAAAGGCAGATGTAGGCTACAATATGGCGCACAGTCGCCCTGCGTGCCCCAGTTTTAATCCTTACTTAATGCCGCGCGTCTTCGGCTGAATGGGAGTCCTCTGCTCGTCTGCAGTGAAGATTGACTGTGCATTACAATTAACACGCATCTTAGATAAATTGGAGAAAAATAATAATGACGATTATTGACGTTGTGTTTTTAAGTCCGCCCATTCCCCTTGATGAGGAAAAGTGTATTGTGGATTTGGAGGGGGGAGGTTGTGCGCGCGTGCGTGTGCGCGTTGCGCTGTGCCACCAACGCGCGTCCCTCTCTCCTGTTCGACCTGTTCGATTGCAGCATCAGTACGACGATGCTGAGAGAGTGCCAACGTCTTTTTTCACCATTAATCACAGTGTTCCTCTGTGTGAGCCGTGCACGTTTGGGCACGCGGCGGCATGTGAAGTGGGCTGCACGGACACACACACACGCACACACACACACGCACACACACACACACACACACACACACACACACAGGCACGCAGGACCACTCACTGATGCTGTCTTTGTGATTAGTTTGTTTGAAGTTGGAATACTGTTCATTTCTCTACGGGAGGCACAGCCAATTATTGGGTTAATTGAGGACTCAGGAGGAAGCCTGCAGAGGCCACAGAAACAAATAATTATGTGTTTACTATGATGTTTCATCACAGATGGAAGGAGAACCAGGGCCACATAGCTGGTGACACTCTGATGTACAATCACTGACTGATTATAAAGGGATTGTTTTGATGATTGCAGCATATGCAGGGGCTTAAAGATGCAATAATGTTGGGATTTCACAAGAAATAAACCAAAAACTTACAGGAGTAGAGGAGTAGAAGTGCAATGCATATTGATACACATACACACAAAGAGTTTGCTCAGTTTTTTTTGTGTGTATATACAATCAGCCCTCACAGTACAAATACGTGAGTGTACACAAATAACATGAAACGGTCTCATGTGCTGTGATGTCTATTTGTATGCACTGAATGAGAGCTTAAGAGCTTCGAGCAAAGAGCGTAAAAAGAAGCCTGACAAAGACAGCAACCAGTAAGAAGGACACAAGGATATAGAAGCACAGCCGGGAGGCGAGTCACGCTTCAGAAGGAGGGAGCGAGAACAAGAGCAGAAGAGGGAAGTGGGATGTTAGAGAGAAAGTCCTCAAAAGGGATCCATGGCGTGAGAAGCAAAGGAGAACAAAATATTCGGGGGGGGGTTGACAGAAACTGAGTGTTGGAGAGAAAACAGTGTTAGAGGAATAAACATGGAAGCCAAATCATAAACCCCTGATTGCCCCTGTGCCAGATCCACAGATGCAACTTGTTGGCTTGGCTCTGTGGCACATTTATCACTCCCATATTGAAATGTTTATCAAACAAATGTTTCAAAAATGGATCCAGCACATAAATGTCTTTCCTGACTGAGACACCACACATATTAAACTGTTAACCGTAGTGCCTGATGACATGCTTAAAGGCAAGGCAAATTACATTCATGCCACACATTTACTGACCCAAGTTCTATGAAATGAGTTCATGAAATCAGCCACCTGCCACACCAAACAGCAAGAGACCAGTCTTGGAAGACAGTTCAGTCATGTGTTACCATAATCTCCTGTGTGCAATCAAGCCATTCCCCCCCATGCATTCATATGTAAAAGACTTACAGAGCATAGAAACAAGAAAATACAACGCTTATTTTAGGAACTGTGTCAGCGCTTCAAAGATGAGCAGTTTTCAAATGGAATCTGAAGTGGTGTGCTTGACAAACCATTGTTCTCAAGGTGATGCAGAATTTCTCCTCCTGTGGTCACCTCTTGGCCTAGATGCCCTTGGTTTCATTTATTATTTATTTATTATTCATCTCTCTACTGTGGACAATACGACTTAGCCAAGAGCATCTCAGATCTACTTTAAGGGTGACTGTGGCCTCTGTTGCTAAGCTATTCGATTGTTAGATGCTTCATTTACTGGAGAAATGGGACAGCGGTCGATTGATACTCATTCGCTTTCTTCTTTCAAAGAGTAGATGAAATGTTCTGTGGTCTCAAGAATCTTCTGCTGCTTGGTGGTGCCCTCTAATGGCTCCTATGCCAGTGCATGTAACATTAAACGCTCAAGGTGATTAAAATATAACAGCAGCTCGATCTGCACAGTTTTCGAGGAGGAAAGAATTTCACATCATGCAATGCTTTTACTGAAGCTCAGTGATCTTCGTCTTTGTAAACTTTACTGTATAATTTACTGGGGAAGCACTGTGAAGGGCACATCTAGCACCACCATCAGGTCACTAATTTCAGTCTGTCCAGTACTTTGCTTTATAACCATATACCTTCAAAGTAGTGACATTCCCATACATCAGCCTCAGCTGTACTTATGTTTGGTGCTAATTAGCAAATGGTTACATGCTGAATCACAAAACTAATACAGCGAATGTTAAGTAAACATTAAACATGCTAAACATCAGAAGTGAACCAATCACAAAAGAACCATTCCTTAACCAGACAGCCAAAGTTTAACGCTCCTGCAGGGATCAGCAAAGAAGAATCAGAATAACTGAGCACATCTTCAGACACCACAACCTCTTTTTAAAACGTATTATTATTCTGCTTTTGCACTTCGTGTGTCGAGGCTCTTTACAGATCGATGTTTCTTTGTGAGCATGTTGTGAACATCTCTTGGACCCATTAGCTTGTTTGATTGAAAACAGCTGCTGACCTCTGGATTAGGCCACAAGGACTCATGTAAAAAAATAAAAAATAAACCCCACTGAACTGCAGCGGCCGACATGATGTGAGATGCAGTTTGAGGTGAAGTTTGGGTCTTGAAGCCAACTAGATGATTCATCTGTCTATGCTTGACCAGATGGGTTATGTGCCAGTACCAGCAGATGGTAAGGATGACTGACTGCACTGTCTCAGGCCATTAACAAGGACATTTTCAGGCACTCACACACACACACACACACACACAAACACGTATAAAAAAAAAAAGTGCATATACGGTAAAAAATACAAATGCATGTACACTGTTGGCTACAGACAGACTAAACTACACTTACTGCCACAATAGCTCATATTAACTGCACTCAGTGTGACGTGTGATATCCCTGCCGATCGTGACATTAAGGATCTCAGGCCTGATGGCACAGTTATTACTCTGCCTGTTGGAGCAAATGCACACTGTGCCATCTCATTTAACTTTTCTACTTGCTACTTATTCTGCCACTTACGTCAGGTGCAAAGTTGTTGGGAGACTTTTTCATCAAAATACTAAGAATAGTGTCATCTAAAAAGAGAGACAGCATCACCTATCTTGGAAGGTAATACATCTGACTTAGAAAGGCCCCCTGAGGGCATGGCTCAGATATTACTGTTCAAAACATAACACTTGAACTCATATAGCCTATAGTTCTGAAATGTGTTGAATTGTGCCACGAGATGCCCATATTTCTTCCTCGTTCATTTTTAATTTCCATTGAGACCTGTATTTCATCTCATTTTTGTGTAATTGAGCCGTCAGTGGCGTGTCATTTGAAGGCGTTGGTACTGTAAATTCACAGTAAATGTAACATTTGAATCTTCAGGTAATTAGTTTGTGTCATTTGAGACCTGAGAAGCTTTTATCACTCTCACTTTGTAATTAAGTTTGCTTGTCATACATTTTTAGCACTAAACCTTCAGATATATAATCACATACAGGAAATAAACGTATGTCAAAGAAAGAAAGAGAAATAAGTCTAATTTAATTAGTTATTTTCTTTTAAATTATTTCTAGTGTATCAATCATCATTAGTAGGAAGGTACACGTGTATTCCATCTTTTTCATAAATGTGTGGTAACACATACCCAAGTATTACATACTGGGGATTAAAACAACCTTGTGATCATCTTTTGTTTTCCTCCTTCAGGGTTACTGGAACTAGTTGAGTTTCAGTGTTCAAGAACAGTTCAACAGAAACAATAGCTGTCAAACAGAATAAACCTACAAAGAAAGCTGCTTTGGATCACCTGTTTTGTCTACCGATTCATTACCATGTACAGTAGGCAGCCACTCAATATCGTAATAACATGTCTTTACAATATTAATGTAATACTAAGGATCACTTTTATTTTTTAACAGATTTACGCCTAAAGTTCACAATGAACAGATAAATTCAGACTTTTTTTTAAAGAAACCAAAAAAAAAAGAGCCTCATGTAATGTATACCAGATTTCTTATTAAGCATGTTAAAATGACATCAGTTACATAGAGACTATGTGTGGGCATATGATCAGTGACAAATGGGAGCAAACCAATTAATTAGTTTTCAACTATCATAGATGACCTTTGTCAGTCATGAGGCCAGGCATGTCACTTTGCTGGCGCATTACATTACAATAGTAGAACATATGCTGCTTTGCTTCATTTGCTGTCATTCATTTTCACTCCCATCTACTAAAATGTCCAAACCCTTTTAACATCAATAAATGGGGCTAATTCCTCTCTGTCTGCCTGTGACTGTATAGGCTGCCATTAAACTAGCCATGGAAATGGGCTTCATTAATGCTCAAGCATGCACACACACACACACACACACACACACACACAGAAATTAACACTCTTAGTTGCTCTTGTGCCTACCACAGGGACACGCACACACACACAGAAGCGTGCACATGCACATTTGCACAGACACATAGTAGCTCCGTACTAAAACTTTCCCTGACTGCCCAAGACATTAGTCATTTGCCTATAAAAACCCATTATATGGCAGCCAATCATCATTGCTCTTACTGAGACAGAGCTCCATGCACAGTATGAGAAGCATCAATCATACACGGAGTACCTATTCACGTGTGAAATTTTTAATATATGTTTAATATGCCTTAATGGGCCAATATATAATGTATGCTCCATGTTCCAGTGTCTTGGCCAGCACCACTGCAAACATACCTCAAAGTCATCTTCCTTTTGAAGTTAGTTTGTAAATATGGTCACTGAATATAACAGAGGATAACTCTATCTTCGTCTCACGCACACACTCAGACACGCACACAGTGGATAATAGAGTAAGACAAAGAGAATATGGCTCAGACAGAGACAGAGGGATCCATCCTTAGTAATTGTGTCTGCCACACTGCTACATCATAGAGCCACACACACAAACAGATGTGATGTCATGGGTCATTAAATCATGGTTTGTTTGCATGTTGGCAACTCTGTGATGAAGGGACATTAGTGAGAGTGGCACCAGATTGTTGATGAAGGGACCATAATGGGTGTGACACCAGTGAGGAGTGAGGGCAGGTGTTCCGTCATGTTCTGCAATCTCGACAGAACCAGGTCACTTCCTGCTTCCCGGATGAATGGACGGACTGATTCATTGAAAATTCAATGCATGAGAGTTGTGCAAGTCTATATCACATCTGTGGTTTTCTTAGCTATATTCCTTCATAGATTTAAATATGCAGCACTGTGTTTCTGTAAAATATGCAGCATGCACGTATCTACTATACTCGCAGCATGCCGAGATTGCATAGCTCCACTCTATTATTCCCTTTAGTATGAAACATGAGCAGTCCATAGATAATACATGAAGCATTATTATCGTAATGATCAGGCTGCCTTGCACTGAAGATTAAATCCATGTTAGCTTTTCCTCGCCACAGGATATTACTTTCCACAAAACCTCTCTGGTACTTTGTTACATCACACAGCAGATACTGACATTACTTCCTCTCTATGCTGTTTTAATGTAGTTCTTGTTAGGCGATAGAACAAATCAAGAGAGACGATGAGGGAGGCAGAGGCAATCTCAAGAGACAAAACCACTTGATTGAGAAAATCATGCTGTTGGGTATGGGGTAATGGGTACTGCATTTGGAAAGTCCCAATAAGATTGAGATTGCTTTCACACCTGTTGTTTGGTTCACTTGTTCCAGACTAAAGAAAAACATAATTTATTGTTGCCTTTTGCTGGAGCTTGTTAGAGTGTTTCATGTTGAGGTCACATTTAGGAGAGATAAGAGACAAGGCTCATAGCTGACCTGAGGCATATTAAGCAAACTAAGTAGCTTCTTGGCTCCTGGCGGTGTCCAGGGAGCAATTAATTGATGCTATAAGCATACATTAGACACACCATACAGACAGAATAAGTATAGTGAAGGTACAGTAACCAGCATGTGCTGATCCGGGGGAGAAAATGTTATTAGTACTGCTTTTCTGGTGAGCGGACGTGCGTAGGACAGTGGCGTGTCCCGACATGTCAGCCTGTGTCATCTTCAAGTTGCCTTTCCGACCCCCCCGGCGTGCAGGCTCACATAGAAAGCAGTGGTTGTGGGTGTTTTGGTGTGCATCACACGCCGGTGTGTGTTTTTCTAGCCCTGCAGCTACTGAATATCCTCTTGTTATGGGGGCCATTCCTTATGGCTGTGACTTTACATCATTAGGACATGGGTTCCATCATCCATTTGACTTTTAGCGGTTTGTGTGAAAGCCCACTCACATTCAGAATGAGAAACGTTTCATTTAGCCAAGTACAACAGATGCATCAGGAAAGTGATGATGCAATGAATCCATGCCAACCTGACAGAAACACAGTACACAATGCAGGACTGACACGGCGCAGGTGAAACAGCGCAAGTTCACGAGTTAGGAGGAAAGTAAGCGAGTCAGTGTGATAGAGCAGCAGAAACTGTTTGTGATTTCCAGTTGACCCAAAGTCCCACAGAGAGCAGCGTACCAACAGTGATCAGAAGAATAGATAGGAAGAGAAACAACAAGGGCTGAACTGCCTCTCATTGTGTGTATATGTGTTTCTGCAATATCTGATATCTGATGTTTACAAAAAGCCAAAACTACAAAGACAAGACAGAAGAGAATAAAAGGATCACAGCACGAGTGTTTAGATGGAAAGTCTCTGAATAGAGTTCAGATACCTCTTTCTGGCCACACGCACATACATAAGCACAAATGCATGTACAGACACAAAAACATGTGCACACAGAAGTGCACAAAAACCCCACACACATTCACACACAGTCATTTCCCAAAGTAGAAAGACAGTCTAGATAAAGCAACTGTTTCTCTGAATGATCTGCACAATGTCAGTATGAGAAATGTGCTATTTTCACACTCATGTGCAACCCCAGAATTACAATGTGCCCAATTGTACTCCGCTATGCATGAAGTGTTTTCTCTTGTTCTCCCTCACGATAGTTTTTAATTAAGACCCCATTCAAACCACCAGCAGCACATTCTAATCATCAAAAGGATTTTTTTTACTTTCCAAAACTTTGGCTAACAATGTCTGAATGTATTGTGCAGTCTCAGACGTTTCATTTCCACTGGGATTAGGGATGACGAAAGAGGCAATATTTTCTTCCACACAACGAGAGTAAAGAGAATTAAGACCAAAGTAGTCTTTCTCTGTCTTTGAATTCCTTTGCCTGTTTAAGTTACCACTGCTTTTAATTTGTTACGGTAAAATAAAGTAGCCTATACTGCGTGACTACACCACAGTGAAACTTTTTTGTTAGCTTTTTTGGTAATAAAATAAACTCCAGTTGTACAGTTGCCATCAACCATAAAGACATACAGTCAGTGGATTTAGTTGTGGGTTTGCTAATGCTTAGATGTGCATAAGCTGAGCAATAACTATTGACAAAATGTCATGGGCAGCCCTGGCAAAGGTAGGATACTTTTACAGCAGGATGGGATAGGAGATATTTTGTGCTACCACTGTCAGTAACTGTTAGTTAAGTTTTTAAAAACATCCACAGAATTGCATACCATGTAAAATAAAATATATATATATATATATATATATATATATATATCAATGTAGCCAGCTATCATTCTTAGGTGCCTAGCCCTTTGCTCTCCAGCATTACACAATCCTTTCAGTTTCCCTCTATTACATACCTGAATACACCAATAGTGATGGAGACGGCCAGCAATGACTTGGTTTTTATGAGTAATTTTACTCAGTAGAGACAGGTTGAGTCAGTCAGAGTGAAGGGAGAGGCAGGAGTCGCATAACGTATTACATAGGTCACATGGCATTGGCCAAGACCCTGAACATGTTGCCCTACATTATCTCGCCAGCTTTCAGGCAAGAGAATGTATCTTTTAAAACCTATAGAGAGCCCAGTACCTCTTATGCACAGAAGGTCACAAGTCAAACGTTTCAGTTTCTAATCATTTTCCTGACTGGCATGCTCGTACTTGTTATCATAGGTTATTGAGAATGTTCTCACAGCCAATTTATTCAGTCTTAACTGAAGCTTGGAAACATTTGTTTTTAGTTTCAGGCTGCTTCCCTGCACACGTGACAGCTCTCCTGAGAGTCACAAATGACCTTCTTTGGACAAAAGATATAAGAAAATGCGTTTTTATATATTTTAGATCTTTGTGGTCCATTGTCCATGCAGTACTGCTTGACCTGCTCTGGTTCCTCCGCTATTTCAAGAGTCTATTCAAGTACCACTAACTGTTTGTCCAGGAATTTCCTACAGCTTAATATCAAATAATCCTTTTAGCCCCCGACTCTTCAAAAGCTACACACAATGTCAACAGGGGAATTTTAATATGAGCTGCGTTAAAGAGACTGGGGGTGTACTCTTGATTCAACCTTTGATGAGCCGTTTGCAAAGGTTATGCAGTCACAACTCTACAACGTGCTGAGATTTTTTTTGAACATGAAACCACCTCCTCTCAGCAGCTGATCTGGACAAAGTCATTAAAGCACATATTTTCTCTCAATTAGGCCATTGTAACTGCAGTCCTCTTGACTCACTCAAAGGTCCCTTTTTAACACCTGCAGCTAATCCAGAATGGTCACACCAGTTTTCATTTTCCTGTGTAGGCTCCCTGTGCGGTTTGAAGTTCTTTTTCAGATCTTACTGATAATTCTAAAGCACAGTGTGATTTTGCTCCTGGCTACATTACTGACCTTTTCACTCTCTTTGAATCAGAGCACATCTTGGCATCCTCTGGCAGAACCTCCTGTGTGTCTCACTGTCTGGACTCATGGGGACCGGGTCTTCATTAGGGTTCTAATACTGTGTATTATTAAAACTTACTAAATCAGATCAATGCTAAACACAAATTTGGTTTCAGTGCCAGACTCCTTATTCTGTTATTTATTGTTTTGCAATAGCTTTATTATAAATCAGTAACCTCCACTATTATCAGCACAACTGGAGCAGTTATTCAACCAAACTGAATTCTCAGCTAAAGTTGCTTCTTGTATGTCCCCGATTCAATCATTCATTAATTACATTTCCAACACCTTGTATGTTTTTTCATCTCAAAATTAATCTAAACAATTAAGCCTGTTGGTCAAAGCCAATCATCTTTCTGGATTCTGATGTTTGCCAAGCTGCCTCAAAATACTGAAAATACTAAAGATTGCTGCTGAATGTTGCATCAACAACTACATCCCCACAGTACATATGTACCCATGTCACTTACCATCTCCTTGGCAACGGAGTGGTCCAACAGTCAGCTTGGCCTCAGAGCCCGGTCTGTTGGTGTCACCCACAGCAACTTGGCTGACTGGCAGGTGTTCTTTGTGCACCAAGAGGCCAGAATCTTCCCTCCTGTTAGATGGGTTGAAAGAAACATGCAGACAGTCGTAAGAGGAGAAGAAGAAGTTAAACGCTGTTTAGTCTCTTCACCTTGTTTTCTTAATATAATGTGTGTAGAAATCATCTTGTATTTTGCGCATTTGAGATTATATTTCATAACTATGCCAATATTGCTTTCTTAGAGTGATTCCATGGCATGTATACCTGTTTCATATATGACATAAGATGCTGTGCCAGTATAATAAGGATACAGTATATAAATATAAATCTTGTTTGGGTGTTTTGCCTGGTTGTGTGTGTACATGTGTATGGGTCTATGTGAGTATATTTTATGTATAAGTAGTAGTATATCTTTGTGTACATGTATCTATGTACATATGCGTATCCTATTTGCAATATAACACACTCAGTTTGCACGTGTGCATCTGCAGTACATTTTTTCCCTTTTATATCTTTCTTACTCTAAATATGCATGTGTGTATGTATATACAGTACGGTTTACGTGCATGTGCTTTTTCCCTCCTTTCTCAAAATAATTATAAAGTTATTGAGTTATATAAATATGTTTTCATTTATTGTGACTACTCTGTACATTAAAAAAACTCAATGGAAATATTATTAATATTACAATATAATGTGATAATAGAAATGAGAGGGAAAAACACAGGTCGCATGTTGCAAAAACTTAACATATGGAATTAATCAACACAACAGTGACACATAAATTAATAAATTGTTACAGTAGATGGATGCATGGGTGGACGGAGTGATATTTAATTTAATCTATGGATGAGAAAGTGAGAAACAAAGTAAATATGAAATCAATCAATAGAATTATACATATATAAAAGAATGCATTGCTTTCTCTTGTTATTACATTAACTAGTCTACTGACAATATCCCGACAATACTATAAACATTAAATATTTAAATCACAGAGTTTGAGTATGAAGTCTTCCACATTCTTCACAGAACTATTTGATTTTAATTGTTAGCCATTCATTGCAGTTTGGAAATAAAATTAAATTTATGGCTTTGTGTATATATCTGTCTGTGCATACATAAGCATGTGTGTGTTTCTACGTGCTGCCAAAAATGTGGGTAATGAGTGGAAATAGAGTTATATCGGTAATATTTCAAAAAGTCACTCAGCCAAACAATGAGACATTAATGCATACAATATTAATGGAGAGTAAGATTTATTAGTATAAGAGATGAGGTAAGTAAATGAAATCTCTCCCTCTTTCTAACTTACAGTATGCACACACTTGTACACACCCACAGACAGCATTGGTTTAATGAGAATATCCATCAGCTGGCTAAAAGCGCTTAGAAACACAAATTGTTGATTCTGGAGGCAATAATCCCTCTTCAATAAAATGCATCACTGATTGTAGCATGTTCATCATTCAGTCACGTCGGCGTTTGATGTTAGACACCTGATCAGACTGTCCAGCTAAGGCACACTCTGAGCTGACAGATTAATGCAAACATTAGCATTAGCGGCAGTCACAATTTTAGCATGGACATATATTTCCATGGGTGTCAGTTGATATAGTAATACAATCACTTTGCACGCTTTCAGGCAAGATGTTCTGTTCTTGGTAGGGGTTAAGCAGGGATTCAGAGATGTTCTTATATGTGAATGTTCTCTGTAACACAGCATGTACTTATAATGCACATTTAATATGCACTTTGACCGTAACAATATAATTTCAATCAGAGTGTTTTAGAGTTTAGAAGTACAGTACTGTGAATACAATTAATATTGTTACATGTAATTTCAACCAGTTGCTCTGACCAGCTGAGAAAACGTGTGGGTGGGTTAACTGAATGACAAACACTCTTGTGTCCCATTGTCCATTGATTTTCAGGTTAAACCTGGGGGTAAATCATTTTTCTAGATGGTGTACAGCATGTGCCAGAACCTCCGATAACCCAGATGTACTGTAGCTTTAGTGATTTATGGCAAATCTGTAAAACTCAAGTAGGATGGATAAAGCTGCATACTCAAAAGAGCATTAAGCAGAGTGCACAGCAGAATGATGTAAATAAACAGATGTGCTGACTCAGCTGGATGAATGTTCCTGTATGACCCCCCCATGCTCCACTGCAGTGAGTGGACTTGGTGTGACTGAAAACGTCTTACTGCCAGCTGTTTCTGCAAACTTTAATTACAGTTAATGCAAAACTGTAACTGTAGGAAGGTTAATCAATACAAAACAAATTGTTTGTGCCCCTGCTGAACTTTTACCCGATAGTCCGACTTACCATTGTTTGTGGTCGGCGTCACAGTTGCAGTCGTACTTCGACTCAGTGCAGTTCCTGTCGATGCCACAGGCACACTTCTGGATGCCAGGCAAGGAACCGCCCCAGTAGAAGTGCTTCTCGCTGCCCCGACCCACCCACCACGTGTAGGGGGTCCCATCTGGGGAGCAAACACAGACACACACAAACAAAAAACAACGTGTAACTTATATGTTTCAAGAAAAAGAATGTCATGTCCCTACTGGTTTCTGGCTGAATACTACAATGAAAAGCAGAGCAGAGACAAAAACACAAACTTTTGCGAAGGCAGTTAAGTTGTGTTCCTAAACTGTCCAAAGTCCTTGGCATTACAAGTGATTCATTGTTAAATCATTAACTGTTTGAGGCTTCTGTCGCATTAATGGGATTTATATTGACAGCAAGCAGCTGCATGGTAAATGTAATTCATTTGCTCCACATGTTTTACACAGCTGGATGGTAAATGCCTCTGAGACTGGCAGGCACACTTAGACACAGATCACACCTGTGATTTTAGAGATCTACTAAAACACAGATTCAGCTACATTTGCATTTATCTTTAGCATTATAACGTGTGAATTTGTGTGCATATAGTGTTTGTTTGAAAGTTGGTGCACACATGCACACCTCTTTGTGTGCCTGTGGGGGTGTGTGATTTAATGAGTGGATAAGAGGTGAAGGATCGCCGCGTTTCAATATAAAATGCAATATTGTTTTTCTTTGCCTTGGATATAACATATTCTGGCATGGGACAGTAACTAGGCAGAGAGATAGGTGTAAATATTTTGGTGCCTGGAAATACATCACAATAACGGCAAGACAGGATGAAAAAATATTACATTTCCCTCTTTGTTCCAAGAAAATAAGCTGCATTGTCAGTATCGCTTTGTCAAATTCCATCAGAGACAATGAATTCTCCTGAGCCACATTTTTTATGGGAGGGCACTGACACAGACCTTTGATGCAGCACAATTGCATTGAGCACAAACGCAATTGTGCTGTATATATATACAGTGGGGCAAAAAAGTATTTAGTCAGCCATCAATTGTGCAAGTTCTCCCACTTAAAAAGATGAGAGAGGCCTGTAATTTTCATCATAGGTACACTTCAACTATGAGAGACAGA
>JAVQJF010060715.1:0-11606 GCA_036023855.1 Gadopsis marmoratus
TTGGTAATGGGAGGCAGGTGTGTCCACTCCCAGGTGCCCAGTGGCTGTAGTCTTTCCACTGGTATGAACACACCTGCGACCACTTCTCCCAATCTTCCTCTCTCCCGTTGCCTGGTAACGGTTTCGCGTCCGGCTGCGCCCACAGATCCGCCACAATCGGAAAGCAGTTTGTCTTGAATTTAAACCTGACAACTGCAAAAAGGCTGACCCAGCACTGCATTAAGTCAATTTGATTTTTTTCCTTTAAAAGCCCAGGGATGATGGACAGCTAATGTGAAAAGTGTAGCTCTTTTCCAGACTCTTAGTTCTGCAAGAGATTGATGGCTGTCTTTCTGTGTCGCTGAGTTTATGTGCTCTTCGCTGTAAGTAAAACCAGGAATACACAATTAAAATACAGACTATTCTGATTTCACTATGATGTCTGATTTTCAAAACTATAGAGACTTGCGTTGGTATGCGAGTCATATACTTTGATACTATCGTGAGTAGAAACACTAATGTTAACTACATGACTAGACCCATTATTAAAAAATATATTTATTTTTTTACCTTTCCAAAAGAAGTGACCGTTACATCTGACACTAGTTTATTTAGTTGACTTACTGGTGGCCACGGAGGCCTGGCAGAGTACATCTTTCAGGGTTGGATCTCTGCATGGCTGTATGTTGACTGAGCACGATGGTTGACGGGCAGTGCTGACCCGCCAACTGTGTTCTGCGTAGCGATTCCAAAGACACTGATTGGTCAGAAGGTGGAAATCCTGCCCTCCCTCCCTTGCGGATAGCCTGTTTCTTCTTCTGTGTACTAAACATACCACTCAGTAAACCTGTCAAAAGTCCATAAGAATTCGCTCACATACGCACGTAAGACTGTCTGAATGCACAGACTTGCAAAATGTAGTCTGCAGACAGAAAACAGAAGTCTATAAAACTAAGCTTTCAGATACAAACGTCACTGCACAGGTTTGCAAACCTACAGTTACAGATACAAATCCCTGTTTTGAAGAATACGTTTTTGAATGCTATACTATTCCATAATTTTGCTGCTGGTCACTCTCGGTCTCCCTCTCACATCATACCTGCGCATCTTCTTAAATTTTAAAATCTTAATGTTAGGTTGCAAACCTTTTTAATATAGTTTTAAAATATTAGTTTTAGGTCAACTGATTCAGAGTAGTGCAGATTATGGAGGTCTCAGATGGCGAGGGAGTGACATGGGAAGGGAACGGAGCATCTGGCCAGCATATGAGATGGAAGGGAATCCCAGGAAACTTAGTGACCCACTTCTTCCCTGGTTTTCCCCTTTTTAACGTAGTGTTTGGACATCAAAGGAGTTGAGACACATGGCTGCCATCTCATAATGGATCTCACGTGAGATCTGAGAAACTAGGGACGGATGAACGGGCATCTTTGCTCTCCATCTAAGCCTCTTTGTAATTTTCTCTCAGTAATCTTCCACCTACTGTATTACTATATTTCCTTTACCTTGTTTTACATTTCGTCCTCTTTCTTCCTTTTAGCACTTTGTTTTTTACCCTCCCTCTCCTTTTATCCTAAACCTTTTATGTTCCTCTTTCATCCTTCTACCCTTCTCATGCCGTAGTCTGAATTTACTCCCGTGAGGAAGATGCGTCTCCATGTCTCGCTGCCCATCCCCCTTCTTACTCATTTGTTTTCTCTCCATGTTCTGCTCTTCCTTTCACAACAAAATAAATTATTCAAAAACATTTTTTTACAGCATCATTCCTGTTTTTAAATCATCTGTGCTGCCTGACCTTGCTGTGTGTGTGTTTGTTATTTAAAGTGTACGAGTATGTTTGTTTGAGTATGTGCATAGGAAAGCAGGTCTTTATGTCACTTATTTATTTACTTAGTTCCTGCTCAGTCCTTGTTCTTGTGTGTTTTCTTCCGCTAGTCCTCTTCTATCTTGGAGAGATGTTCAGCACATCATTGTAAAGACCTCTAGAGCCGGACATCTCAGCGCCCCTGACTGGAAGACCAATGCTGCTGGTTACAACGGTAAACACCCACACTTTTCTCAGCCAAGGATCAGATTGCTTTTGAATGAATCTCAATATCTTATTAGCAACTCTACACAACAAGCGCTCCTTTAAATCAGTCAAAAGTTCAGTGCAACTCAAATGATTAACTTCCATGAAGAGCACTGCAGAGCTTATTTACCACGGTTTCTGTGATTTGGACTCATGACAATCAATAAAAATTGTTTTTATGATTTTCCAGCTATTTAATTTTCCTCGTTAACATTTTTCCAATCTAAAGATATCTGATATTTCTAGATGTATTAGATAGTTAGCTTTGTTTGATATTTCTTTTTGGCTTTTGATTCACTTGCTATAAATCTGTACATCCTTTCATTCCACCAAAAAAGCAAACACACAAAACCTCAGGACACATGGTAGGGCTAATAAGGCTTTGCAATAAAGCATCCCAAAATATCTGTTTCTGTAATTGGTGAAGCTGATATTAACTGTCATGAGCAATGATATAAGAAAAGCTAAACCTTTGACAACTTCAGATCAGTTTGAATGCAGGGCCACGTTTTAGATGATGCTCTACATTGTCAGATTTATTTTTCCAGCAGATATTGTCTCAACACATCAATTAAACAACAGAAGTATTTATGGTTCATGGTGGGATATTGTGTGTTTGAAAGAAAAATACAAAACGGTCACAGAGAAATCAATATGCACGATTTTAACTCCTGAATTAGTTTTCTCCAATCAGAAGAGGGGTGACAAGCGGTTTCCAAAAACATTTCCTTCTTGCTTAACTACTGCGCCGCCAGCTGCCATCTGTCAGGGTCCATGTGGTGGTTGCTGTTTTGTAACTTTGTGAATGTGTATGCATACCTGTGTGTGAGGAAGAGAAACCAAGTGAGTGAGAACTGGGGGTCAGCCAGGCTGCAAGCCCAGTGTGCCTGGAGATTTTCCAAGTGACTGTTTTTTCAAAGAGGAACTAAAGAGAAACACAACAGGGAAACGGGGGTGGGCTGAGTATGGAAGGAATTCATATTTGAGCTGCTGTGGCCATAAGTTTCCAAACTTTCTTTTTCATATTTAGACTACATTATATATATATATATACTCAGTATTTTTATCAGTCAGTTAAAACAATCAATCAAAATGATCAATACTTGTTAAAACATTTTTTTTTTTTTTTTTGATAAACCATCATCGGAATAAGAAACAGAGCATTGGAGTGGTCTGACCCACGGTGACTTTTCACTGTTTCCTACAGTCAGTCACCTGTATGGCTTTGGTCTGATGGATGCTGAGGCGATGGTGAAGGAGGCAGAGCAATGGAAGCAAGTCCCTACTCAGCACGTCTGTGTGGAGAGTGCAGACAGACAAATCAGGTACAACACACACACACACACACACACACACACACACACACAGAGACAGACAAACATATCCAGACATAACAGCTTGCAAATAACTAACTAAATAAGTATTGAATTTTAAGTGCTGACAAGCTGCCCTTCCAGGTGACCAAGCTGCTTGCTGAGCGCACAAATAATTAGGACATATATCACATTCACCTGAAACTCATTGAAACATGAGTATGTTTTAGCATTTTAATATACACTATGTGGTATGTAAAAATATTCCTGCTGTAACTCTTCTGGGAAGGCTTTTTCCACAGCATCTTTGAACCAGGATGCAGGGATTTGCTCCCATTTAGCCACAAGAGCATTGGTGAGGTCCGTCACTGATGTTGGGCAATTAAGACTTTGCTTGTAGCCGGGGTACCAATTTATCTCACAGGTGTTCGATGGAGCCGAGGTCAGCCCTTTGTTAAGTTCTTCTACACACTTGCATGTAGAAAGGGCCTTGCCCAAACTCTTGCTACAAAGTTGGAAGCACTCTACTGTCTAAAATATAATTTTATGCTGGTGCATTAAGATTTTAATTTATTAGGCCTAAATGGGCCAAACCAAAAGCAGGTGGACTTATAAAATAATTCTGTAAATGTACCATTTTTAATAGTTCAATAGTGGCTGGCCGTTCTTATTTTAATTGTAGTGGACGCTCTGATTGACATTGACAAGAAATCTAATACTGTCTTGTGTCCATATACTGTTCAAGTTTAAAATGAAATGCCAGAAAAGTGAGACAATGTTGAGACCAACATATGCGACACAACTTCCTTCTCATTTTTTCTCTCGTTTTTTTTCTTTCCCTGGTGTTTTAGGCACCAGCATGTGTTTGAGAGTGCAGTTGTGCAAGCTGTACCTTGATAGGGGCCAAGCATTAGTTCTGGCAGAGTGGTTCTCACATAAGACCTTTACTACGCGCGCACACACACACACACACGTGCACACACACGCACACAGAGAGAGAGCCAGGGCTTCACAGCTTGTTATTCTTGATGCAGCTGGAAGCCGGAGCACTGTTCTGTGTTAAACTGGCTGGCTGAACTTGGGCCCTGAACTGGTTTGCTTTCAGTCAAAGGATCGGTGGCCAGCGACTGCAGCATTATCAGTGTCATTCTGTCTGTTTGGCTCCAGTGCACAAGTCAGCACATATGAGGCTTATGTAAAGTCCAGCTTGTGTCAGAGGCAGTCGTGCTCAGGCCTCCGTACTCATGTAATGTGTGTTGGCTAATGGAGAGATTTCCACTGTTGTTGCGTGAAAGAAATAAAAACAATCTCGTCATTTTAGCCTTCTTTTTCCATGTGTAGTGGACGTATGAGTAGCCTATATATGTGAAAAATGGTCAGTCACACATTTGTCCAGTTACTGGGAGCATAAGCCTGGTTGATAAACCAAATTGTATTCATGTCTCCAGCCAAAACACAGGCTTGCAATGAAGTAAAAGTAGGCAATCACAAGGAAACATAAGGCTTTGCTTTGTTTTTGGAACAAAGGCAACAAAGTCATGAAAGTTTTGTGTGTGGCACAGTTCAAAACTGAAATTTCAAACTGCCCAAAAAAGTCTGAAATATTCTTTTCCCTTAACGAAGGGACGGGTATAAATGTCTCTGCTTATTCGCGTCATGAGCGTGTGATTGTGCCTAATGTTTTTTCGTAGATTATGTTGATGTGCCTTGGAAGCAGGTCTGTATGTGTCTCGTTTCCTTTGTTGCTATATCTACAGATGTGTGTATGATCTGTGCTTCTAACTTGTTACATGAGTGCAGCCGTCACCTCACCACTGTGTTCCCACACACCCTCTGGCTGGCCCCTCTGACTGCGTTTGGTAATGTCTGTCTGCTATCGCTCGCCTCACTCCACTTGGTGCGCGCACCAGGAAAACGGCCTGATTTGTGTGCAATCAGGCTGGTGGTAATCAGCTGTGCATCTGCTCGGCTCAGCCTCCGGAGTATGGTTCAGTTATCTGTGTTGTGTCATAGAGAAGCCAGAGCTGTGATATCAGCCCTGGAGTCTCCAGCCGCTAACTGCTGTCCGTTTTCCAAACAGTCATCGACAGATGACCTAAAACAATCAGTGTTTTCTCTCTGTTTTTCCTTGCACCAGGTCTGCTTGAGCTCATACAATTTTCTTGTGTGTTTCTTTTTTGTCGGTGGTTTTAATGTAAATGGCTTATATATTGACTATTAGTCCCTCAAGAATTATGTAAATGATCAGAAATGGAGTCGAAGCTCAAATGGAGAAATTGTACTGGATTGTTTACCTGTTGTGTTCTGGAAAAAGTAATTCTTAATGTGCCGCTTTAAATAATAATAAACCACTTTCACTCCTTTCATACTAATTTGCTGATCTAATTGATATGAGACATGTGAATTTGTTTCACCAGTGTTACTTCTTAATTTTGTTAAGATCTCATTTGGATCATCATGGAAATAACTAGATTAATACGCCAGTTTTGGCCTTTCACAAACAAATTGGTATTTTTAGTAGTACTTAGAAATCAATGGACTGAGATGTTTGAAAAATAAGTAGTTTCAAGAAAAAAAGTCTTCAATCTTCATTGCGCAAGCTAAAGATAATCTTCACCAGCCAATAATTGTCTTGGGGTAATTTTCCTCTTAATGATAAACATCTGTGCTGTGTCACTTAGGCCCTCAAAATGTAATTGCTGTGTTTGTAACCCTGACAACAGGGAATCTAATAAACAGTTTCCAATACAGGGTCAAACTTCACAGGCCACTGGCAATAAGTGTCTTTCAGCCCTCCACCCTGCAAAAAACAATATTATAGTAATACCTTTATGTCATTTTGCCAACAAGTGTAATTCACCAGCTCTGTTTTAGTATCCAGTGAAAAAACCCTGCATGTAATCCCATACTGCAGCAAGTTAATGTGTCAGTCTGGCTCAGCTACTACAAGTGCAACTGTTGTAAAGCAGCAACTTATGACTCTTTCTCCAAAGTCTTGGTCTGGCAAGATGGTATTCATTGTCCCCTTTACTGGACCTGTCCATGTTTGTTCTTTTTTTATTGTATTATTACTATATTAGATCATACTGCAGATGTTATTTCAAGTGTTCATTAGATGTTTGAGTTGGCAGTTTGGTGATCTTTCTGCTGCTGAGCTGTGCATAGCAGACAGAACAAATAATGTTCTTTGTCTTTCTTATCACACTCATGGTTCTTGGTTTCTTGGCTGGTAGAGGTTTAGGAAATGGAAAACCTTAATATGGACTTTGCAAAGTGGAAAGATGTCTCATTTTGAAAGACTATAAAATCTTTCCTGAAGCATATCAGAAGCCACGTCTAATCTGGAGAGATAAGTTACCTATCTGTGTAACACCTTTGAACCTGATTTGGTATTGGCTCTGCTCTAATGCCTGATATCCTATTTTTGTTTGACTTTTTTCTTGTTGATGTGTTTTTCATTGGTACATCTGTAACAAAATGTACTGGTACACCCAGCAAATATCCTTGGAGATTTATGGACATTGCCCACAATGTCCTTACATGTGGTTTTCCCGCTTTTTGTCAGTGGAAATGGTTGCGAGTGGACTTGTTTCCATCAGTGGATTGGTGATTGGTGTGCGCTACTAGAAAGGAAACCTTGGGCAGTGGTTGGAATTTTCCCTCTGTGAGGCATCGACTGTTAAAAATATGATCAATATTGTCTCTAATTGATGCATCAAGTTATCAATGCTCCCAGAAATAATAATACAGTGGATGTTTCTGTTTTGTTGTGTATTTTCCCCTCATTTCTACCTTTTTGATTGGTTCCTCCAGAACTATCCGTCCAGAGCATGTGGTTCGTTCGGTGTACAAGGCGACAGGATGCACTGACAACCCCAACCACCATGTGATCTACCTGGAGCATGTGGTCGTACGAATTACAATCACACACCCTCGCCGTGGGGATCTGTCAATCAACCTGACCTCACCCTCAGGGACCAAGTCTCAGCTGCTTGCCAACAGGTAAAGAACAAGTTGTGAGATGTTCAATTAATTTCAAAGCAATCAGTAGGGTGACAAAAGAAATCTGCTTTTCTTTGCTGTGACTTCAAATAAGGCACTCGTCTATGCTTGCTTCGTTAAAAATAATTCCTAATTTGGGCTGAAACATCATAAAATGTGGCAACCTCCAGGGGATTGGAATACTGCATGTAAGTGCTGTATGTACCCAGTCTACTGTATGTTCACCTCAAGTAACCCACAGAATGTTTGTCCACAGTTCATTAGAGACTCTGATTGTACTTGCTTGAGTGGATGCGATTGTTTGTTTGTAATGGTATTTGCAATCCTTGAGTTGTTTTTTCATCTGATATCTTTGCGTGTATGTGTGTGTGTTTTGTATGGATGTGTGTGCGTGCACGTGGTCTTGATGTGCAGGTTGTTTGATCACTCCATGGAGGGTTTTAAGAACTGGGAGTTTATGACCACCCACTGCTGGGGAGAGAAGGCAGCAGGCGACTGGGTCCTAGAGATCCATGATTCACCTTCTCAGCTCCGCAGCCAGAAAGTACCCGGTATGTTACCAATTTCTTTATTTCTAAAAGAAATCATCAGTGTACATACCCATGTTTTAAAAACTAAATTTAATTGATTTAATTTACAGAGAGTAGAAATAGAAGATCTAAGAGAACCTTTTGTCTGGATGGAGTGTAGGACCAGCAGGAGCACCCATGTTGCTCTGGAGGCAGTGAACTGCTCAAATAACCCACTAATTTAACAACATAATAAAGTCTCAAATTGATCATAGCAGTATCTAAAAGCTGTTATGTTGATCATTATAATTCCATGTAACTTCTGCCTACTTTTCTCACATGTATCATTATGAGTTTAACGTAATATAGTCTACTTGTGGTAGCTGAAAATACCTTGAAAATATAGAATAATTTACATTAGGAGGTCCTTTCCCTCTTTGTGTTGTAGTGGTGAAAGATGGTTGAACTGCTCTCCCACTTAACATGTTACAACTGAACAGAAAAAAAAGGAGAAAACCTGCCTGACATTACACATCTCTTAATTTTATATATATCGTAAATAAATATCAAAGGATATTCAACTGCTCAAAGTGGATCTGTGTCTAAGGTGACCTTTACAATGCTCTGTCTCCTCAGGCAAGCTGAAGGAGTGGTCGCTGGTGCTGTATGGCACCTCTGTGCACCCGTACTCTCACAGTGATAAGCCTCGCTCCACATACATGCTGACACCTACTGATGAGGAGTTCACAGAGGAGTACAACGGTAAGTGATGAATCCAGAGCTGCACACAGACACACATTAGGTAAGAGGGTATTATTAAAGGGTGCAATTAATTAAAATGAATAATTCCCTTAAGTTTATTAGACTAAGAAACCCATTCCTATGGCCATCACCTCTTACTTATTTCTGTGTCCAGGCCCCTGTGACTCTGAATGCAATGAGAATGGCTGTGAAGGTCCTGGACCCCATCACTGCATCAACTGCCTCCACTACTTCCTCAAGTTCAAGAACAACACCAGGTCAGGCTGCCAAAGAAATAAATACTATGTAGCATATTGTTATTGTGTTGTGAGAACATCAATGATTTGCTGCTTAACCCACATTTTAAAGTGTCTTGTATAAATGTAAAGATGTATTGACTGAACGACGGGAAACAATTTTGTTTTTTAAATATTTTATTACTCAAATCAAAAAGGCAAAAGTTATGTCTGTCTTGTACAGAGTACATTTTAATAATAAAAAAAACTTTATTTTTATAGCACTATTCATACAGGAAATGCAGTTCAAAGTTCTTTACAATAAAGAGATTAAATGCACCAAGTGCTTTACAGAAGAAAATGCCATATAATAAAGTGCAGTTAAGAAAATTAAAAGTTGAACCGAATGTAAAAAATGGCAAGCATAAAATTTGCATATTTAAAAGAAGCATATTTTGACAGAACATGTATCGCCCCGCTAACCTAAACTGCTTGAACTGCTTCTTATCTATCTTTTTACTCCTTTTGTGTATCTCCCCTGACACTTTTTATCCTCTGAATTATTTTAAAGAAGATTCAGAGTCAATCAACTTGGTCATAAATGAATACCGACAGATGGTGAAATAAGAAATACAAAGATGACTCATGTAATGAGTGAGTGAGTGAGTGAATGAATAATGTTTTATTTTGGACCTGTTGTAAAAATTGTAGCTTATGGATTGCAAATATTTGGGAGTATAGTTGTGATTACTTAGTCTCACTCACTTTTATAGACAGTTTATAGATTCTCAAAGTATACATGAAGATGTAAAAGTAATTGCTCTGTGGACTCCACCAAGCCTTTGTTTTCAACAATATCTGATTGTGTTAAAGAGTGTGAAGTCCTCTGGGAGTCCAGGGACAGCCAGGTAAATAGGAGGGATCAATATTAGCTGAGGGGGTCTTAATCAGAAAGTTGTACAAGGTAAAGTGAATGCTGGTGCATACCGATCCACGGTAACTGGATTTAATCAGCTCAAAACAATATTTCGGTCATGTTTACAGGCTTCAAAGAAATCTTTGCATGTATGAATTTATAATGTATAATCAGCATTGTAGTAGGAATATACTGCTCATGTTTTGTTGTAAATGCAACAACCAATTCATTACATCTGCTGACTTTCTGACGTGAATTTGAAAAATTAAAACGAAGAAATCCTTATTTCTTATTTGTTTGGATCAACTTCGCAAAACATTTATTTTAAACAATTCCTTGTAAAACTGTCTTTATGTTCAGAACTTGGTTATACAGTAGATGGATCTTCAGTCCATGGTGGAGAGAGGGCACAAGCAAATTAATCTTTAACACCTAATACAATACAACACGTCCAACATCTTATTAACATATTTTGTTGTTTTTAAGAAGCATGCATGAACATTAGGATTCACGTAACTGCCTAGCTATGGTTAAAGACAGCTAGGTGTGCTTTGACGTAGATACAGTATGTTTCTTATGTTTATCATGCTCAAATGTATTTACAGTGTATACTGTAGCACCTTTCTTGATCAGACGTCACAAAGTTAACCACAACAGCAGACAAAAGCCAGATATAAAGTGGAGACACAAAATAAAACAGGTGGGTCTTGAGCTGCTTTTTAAAGGTTTCCTCAGTAGGGGCCACGACTTCAAAGGCTACAAGTTAATGTACCTTGATGCTGGTAATGCTGTCTTTTCAGTGTTGCAGCTACACGACATAATCTCTAGCTTTTCTGACCATGAGTCATATCTTAGTTGTCATTTTAGAAAGTCACATTTTGATTTTGTAGCATGTAACTGCTTTGATGTACTCGTGTACTACACATTTCCCCTTTCCACTATTTAAGGTCACAGGTCAGTGCTTGCTCCTGTTGGTTGGTGACCTTAATGGGAATAAGGTTAAGAAACTGTAAGGCTGAACAGAGATGCTGTTTCCTGTCGGTCATATCTTGTTCAGCCTCTCCCCTTCTCCTGTTAAGTGTGTGTGTGTGCGCACATTTGTGTGTGTGCCCTTAGGATCCCATTAGGATCAAAGTCTGTTGTAATTGCCTTTGTGTCGGCGGGTCTCTGCACTAATAAAAGGCAAACCGATGCAGGTGCATGAGAATGTGCAAGCTTAGGCACTGCCTTATCATTAGCCCACTTTAGAGGTGTACTGCCCTTTTCTGCCACCACAGGGAGTAATTGATGAATGAAGATTGGGGGAGGGGGGATGGCGGTGGTGTTTAATGTTCAGATAATTACATCCCCACATATGTGTTTGATGGGCTAGACTCACCAAAAGGTGTGTGGGTCTATTATTTATTTATTTATTTTGCACTTCTGTGTGTATGTGTGCATGCGTTGTATGCAGGGCTGTAGCCAGAATTTTAGAAATACTCCGGTCATAAGTCCAATAAGTTCCCAGGTAATTTTGAAGGAACTTTGAAATTATAACATGTTCTATTAAGTTAAGTTTCTATGTTGAACTAGTAATTTATAAAAAAGACTTTATAAAACAATTTATAAAGAGTGTTTTCTGAAGAAATATTAATATCAACCTTCTAAAAGCCAATTATGTGTAACTTTAAAGTATAAAATATAAACTGCACTTCATGTTCCCATAAAAAGAATATTGAGAACATGACCCTATTTGTATTCACTGGTAGCTATAGCCCTCATCGTGCACCACTGCATTCTCTAAAGCTGTGTGTGTGTGTGTGTGTGTGTGTGTGTGTGTGTGTGTGTGTGTGTGTGTGT
>JAVQJF010060717.1:0-12328 GCA_036023855.1 Gadopsis marmoratus
CAGCCTCAGTTCTGTCTCAGCCACCTCGTGTCTCAGCCTCAGTCCTGTCTCAGCCACCTCAGTCTCAGCCTCAGTCCTGTCTCAGCCACCTCAGTCTCAGCCTCAGTTCTGTCTCAGCCACCTCAGTCTCAGCCTCAGTCCTGTCTCAGTCACCCTCGTGTCTCCCTGATTGTTGAAATGCTTTCACCTGTTCCCTCATGTTCACCTGAGGTCCATCCCCTCATTAGTGTCCTGTGTATTTAAGTGTGTTCAGTCCTTTGGTTCTCTGTGGCGTCATTGTTTAGGTCTCTGCTGTCGTCTGTGTTGATGGTCTCTGTTTTGTTGCCGTCGGTCACCTTACCGTTGTAAACACCTTTTTTGTTGTCTTCTGCATTAAAGCCTGCTCATTCCCGCAGAACGCGTCTCGGTCCCTCCTCCACACCCCGCCGTACCTGACAAACGGCGCCTATCGAAAATTGTACTAGTGACTTAAAGTCAGCTCTTTCTACCCTGCTGAATTCATTTGCACCTCTTTCTACCAAAACTAGGTGGTCAAAGAGTTCTAAACCCTGGTTTACTGATAAAACATCGTCTTAAGCAGGCCTGTAAAGGACTGAACTGTAAATGGAATCGATCAAAACTGGAGGTTTTCTACCTCACATGGTATGAGAATGTTTTGAGCAACAGCTTGTTCTCTCATTTGTCATTTATCACTAACTGTGAACACAATATGAGATTTTGTTTTTGACACTTTAGCTAAACTTACTCGGAAGTCACCGTCACCCTTTATGGCTTTTTCTGTAGTAAAACTGATGGGATTTGATGCAAAATGAGTTCCTCATCTTCAACTGCTTCTGCAGAACCAGTCTTATAATATTTTTATGCTTATGCTATCTCTGGGACCGACGATGCTGAATAATTTATGACATGTGACCGGCACAGTCCCACTAGCTTTAAAACTGCTAGAATCCACACTTTGATCCAGGGCCTCTAAATAATTATTATCCAACCTTCCAGTCTTTTCAAAGGTACTAGTAAGAGTGATTTTTATAACTAATATTAATTAACAATTATTTTTTAACCTTTTCAATCTGCTTCCAGGGTCTGTCACTCCTCTGAAGCTCCACTTACTAAAGCGATAAATGACATTATGTTTACCACTGATTAAAATTCCATCCGTGATGTTTCTATTACTGGGTCTCAGTGCAGCTTCATACCACTGACTGACTCGAAAAGAAATTTGGCGTCTCTGTTCTGGCTATAGCATGTTTAAAATCTTACCTATCTGAAAGAACATAGTGTCACATCAATATTGTCTGTTGTGGAGTACCTCAGGGCTGTTCATGGCCCTCTGTTTTTTTGCCCAAATTATATACACTTATTGAATACTCTTCCACGCTGATTATAATCAGCTATAGGCTACGTACCTTTAAAGGCGTGCTGATGTGAAATCCTGCATGTCATGTAATTTTGGTCGTTGGCCCTGCTCGACATAGACACCAGTTTGATAAAGTAACTGTAACTCTTGACAACTCTTGACTCAACGTTTGACAGCCAAGAATCTTGGTGTTATGTTTGATTCTACCCTAAAGGAATCACCAAGAAGGTATTTTTCACAGTTCAAATTCGGTCATATCTGTCCTTGGCTGATGCAGAGATCCTAATTCAAGTCTTTGTTTCATCCAGACGTGATTACTGTAATGTTTTGTTGTCAGCCTTGCCAGTACTAGTTGCCAGTACAGTCAAATGGTTCAAAATATTGCAACTAAAGCCATAAAATCTGACCACATCAAAAACAAATTTTGCTTCCCTTCATTGGTCCTCTATCCATGTCAGACGAGATTTTAAGGTGCTTGTCATGACTTATAAAATTGTAAGTGGTATTGCCCCTTCATACCTGTCTGATCTCATTATACTTTATCTTCCACCTTGTGCAGAATGCTCTCAGAATACAGGGCTCCTGTCTGTTCCCAGAGTTAAAAAGAAGTCAGCTGGCTGCAGGGCCCCCTTCCTCTGGAATAACCTTCCTGTTGACATCAGACAGTCTGACTCCACTGGGTCCTTAAAATCTAAGCTAAAAACTTATTTCGCCTAAACTTTCAATTAGTCCAGACACTCCAAAAAATAGCAGAAAAGCTGCAAAGCGCAGCAAACGACTGACTTCAGCTGGCATGACCAGCGTGTTGTTGACAGTCGCTCAAGCTCACTCTGTTTCCATCCAAGCTGTTTTTGTAGATCGGCAAACATTTTTGTGATTGACAGGAGATGCACTGAAGAATGAATAAATACTCTCCAGCAGATCAGAATAGCTGTAATCAACTGTAACTGATTTAGCTGATCAATGACAGACATTTCATTCAACCCATCCAAACTCCATTAGCTAGATATAAGCAGGCCGTTCCAGGTTAGTAGACAAAATAAGATACAACCATTCATTTGTGTCGCCCCTCAATAATTTGGATTAGAGACTTTTTTTAATTAGTTGCACTTAGTATTTACTGTGTTCTAGTTGTTGTTTCATTATTATTTGTTGATTGTGTCTGTCAGTTTCAGACTTTGAGAACCTGTGAGTTAGGTTGTTGGAGGACATTGGTGTCTCCAATGACCGAGTTTTACTGTGGAAAGTATCACACGGCTTCTCCGCTGTCTGTCTGTATGCCCACTATCTTACAAACAGGTTGTACTTGATATTCAAAACAGGGCGCTGTTTCTTAACCTCCGGGTCATATTAGCACTAAATGGGTCAATGAGCTCCTCGACCTTCCCCCTGACCTGCTGAGATTGTGCCAGGATTTGATGAACATGTGTTTCTCTCAGTGATGGGAATCTGACTAAGCAGCCAGCCATATCTTATTGAGATCTCTTTTTAAAAATATACATATAAGAGTTACAGTACCTTCAATGGGTCCACAGACCAGAGAAGACTGAGAAAAGGGATAACAGGAAGCACAACGCATTGAGAATAAAGCATAATCAGATGGCATAAAGGAAAGGACACTGTAGTACATCTAATAATAGAAGAAGTGAATGGCATTCAAATTGTAACAAGCTGCTCTGCCTATGAACTGTATTCTCTGCATTTCATTATTTCCATGTCAGGAAACTGTTCCTCCTACCAGACAAGCTTGAAATGTCATTAAAGTGGTGAAGCTTCGGGACAGCTAATTCTGCTTCTTTCCTCATCAAAGTAGGAGCCTGTGGAACTGGATTCGTGCCAATCCTGATTGTATAGATACCATTATTGCATCTCAAACAACACATTTTACTTTGTGAATTATTTACACTAATTTGATTTAAATCTTCCCTGATTGAACAGGTTGTGCAAAAACAATCTGAATAAAATATATAATCTCTTTCACAACTATAATAAACTAAATTATTCAGGACGTTTGCTGTAGATAAAGATCAGATTATTGATTACCAAGAGGGAATTCAAGCAAGACAACTGAGGTAGGTCAGAAAAGGATACAGAGAAATACACATGCATGTTGTTAGTGTTTAGAATTCTATTTTGTGTAAAATGTTTAATAACTAGAAGCAATTAACACATGAAATAAACAACGACTCGTATAGTAATTATGTATGAATGTAAAATAAAGGAATTCATCATTTTGAAATTGGCTGAAATGGGAATAAAATGGAAACCAAACTGGAGGAAGAAGGACCTTTTTCCTCCTGATAGACGAGGTAGCCTACAGCCGAGAAAACCAATAAGGGGAATTTGGGAGTCTCACTTAACAACTCGTTAGCAACTGTAAAAGCTTCAGAATTCACGAGTGGGGCGTTTAGTGACATGTTTTTATATCGCTGAACAAAAGTTGAATCTCTTAAGCTTGTGTTAACCACAGGCTTTATTTCAGGCATCGTACCAAAAACCCGTTCAGGAAACGCACCGACTTCCAGTCAGGGGAACCGGAAGTGCAAACATGCTGTCTCAGCAGCAGTTCCTTGACCCAGCCACCGCGACTTCCTCCCTCCGCAGACTTTGTCGCTTTATATTAACGTCCTCCTCCTTTGCTTGTAATTGCACCAGCCACTAGAGGGCTTTGTCACTTTAACAGGTGATGTTTTGGGGCGCTGGCTGACACGACTGATGCTAAATTTGTGAATAGCGTATAAATGAAGGATTTTTACTTTCATCTTCCTTTAAGGCAAAACTGTCACCTTTTGCAGTTACATGCCCTGTGTCAGTGACGTTTAATTAATAATAAATGTGAATAATAATCAAATGTGGTATAAATGTTTTATATGTATATCTGTTATAAGTTGCAATAAAACATAATGCTGGCATCAAGAATTATATTTAATATGCCTGCCTGGTCTATCAGTTCTGCCGAGGCGCGCTTCTTTCAGCAGCAGGGTTGGATGTTCTGTGTTACCTGTCCAGGTTAGTTTCCCTCGTGTTGATCCGTTTCACCTGTGCCTCATCCTCATATATGTGCAGTGTCTTTCCGGTTGTTTAGACCTTCTACATTATCAGCACAGACACTCTGTCAGGGTCTATTTAAATTCATAGAAAACATAGTATGCCACCGCTCTACAGTTTTATAAAACATAGTGACGTAGTTTGAAATGAATTACTTCCTCCTGAAGGGGTTAACAGTGAAAAGGGAGATTTTATGCTTTACCATACTTTCTGTTATATACAGTATGAAATGCTACAATGTCAGATATTCATAATAAACACGGCTAAAGGTTCAAATAATGAGTTAAACGTGTGTAAAAGTAATCCCTGTGCTCAGGCTTCAGACTGCTCAGGATACTAGAGGGATTTCTGTATACGGTCATTTGCTCCACACAGCCTGTCAAACTGTGGGCTTCGTGGTAAATGTTTGTACATGTTCTCGCAAAACAGTCTACTCAAGTAACATTAGTATCCTCTGCATTTAATATACTCCAGCATACAAATAGCCAACAGAGCAGGGAGATACTATACAGTCATTTGGCGACAGCAGAATAGCCTTTTACTTGCTATGCTACCTGTAATGTCTGTAGAATTCTATCTTACTGACACATATGTTCTGTTATAATAAGTGAGTCAACACCGTGGGTTTTTTGGTCTGTGCAACTTTACTGAACACTCTTGTTTGACACCACATGTTCTCTCACTTCCCATCATGCTCTGCTCCCTTAGACATGCGCACTGCATAGATGGTAACAGGAACAAATTAAACCTTCAGGTCGTAACACACATTCATTACACTACCTTTACAGCAGAGGGAGATTATCTACTTCAGTCGGCAGTTTAGCATGAATTGGGCAATCAGACGAAAGTGGGCTTTTAGGGAGGGAGGGCTTAAAGAGACAGGAGGTGAAATGACTTGTTTCAGACAGAGAATTAAATGAGGGGCTGGACACGTACTCATAGAACAGGAGTTACATCCAGGTAACCATTTAGCAAGGCTTTATGTTGAAATATCAAAAAGGGAGAGAACAGCGGAGAAAGGAGTCCTTTGGAGATGATGCTGTTATCGTGCCTAATGGAAGTACCACCACTTACCTGGAGGTTTCGGTCACAAGGTAAACGTAAAGCATGTGCACACTGCAAGGATGTGATGAAGACGTCGTGTGATTGGATAACAGAAACGTTCAGATGATTTTCACATGATAACGCTGCTCCGGCGCAGGGCCAGCAAGCTAAAGTCAGGGTTAGCCCACTTGGAATGTTGCCAGGGTTGTACCCGTGTGAAAGCTTCCTTATCCTGCAGCTAACGGCTCCATGTGCAGTGAAAAGCCTATTGGTTAGTTACATACACAAGTATGCACGTAACATAAGACACCAACGTCATACTAAGTCACGTGACATATTAATGTAACTTACTAACATGACTTATTAATGTAATTTAAGTCACTGTTGACTTTTGGTTTCACAAAGGACACGAACGCTTGCTCTTAATTCTAATTCACCTACTTCCTGTCATAATTACTCCAGCCACCAGAGGTCAATAAACGTAAAAACGGGTCTCAGTAAGCTGCCTGCACAGACCGGCTATTCGACCGTATTTTAAAGAGGGCAGTCTGCTTCTACGTTGTGGTATCTTTAGTTTGCTGAGAAACACAAGACTGGAGTCAGCTGTCACTTCCACATTGACATCGCTACATGATGTGACCACATTCAATGAAAATACATTTCAATAATTTTATTGAAGCTCCTCCTGTCATGCTGCACTTACCTTCTCTCCCTCACCCCTTGATAAAAGTACACCTATATGTGATTGTTTGTTTGCGCTGGAGATGGGTGGCCCTCCTCTTCCTCCTCTTTTCTGTGCTCTTATTGGATGCAGCAGGAGCGGCTGTTACGGCGTCAAAAACTCCTTTCTTAAAAAATAATAAGCCATCTCCATACATACATACGCACACATCCATACATGGAGCAGCATGTCAGCCATTATCAGGGGTTACAGGCAGCAGCAGGGTGGCTGCCTCCCCAGATGTGGCTTCCTCAGGACCTATGACCATGTGTCTGATTCTTCCAACAGATCAAACGCCTCCACCGCAAAGACCTGCCATCCTCTTGAAATGTAAAACCCACAGCTGAGCCGTCAGCGCTATGACTGTACGTTTAATAAGCTCAGGGATCATGGGGGTCAACATGGTGGGCGACGAGCGAGCAGGTGATAGGGAGGGGTTTTAGCATTCAAATACCTGCAGCTGTCCTAGCTGGATACTCAAATGACCACACTGATAGATGTAATAATTGGTCACATTTGGTAGTTTTTGGTACATTAATGGCCAAATGTAAAGATTTTGAGAATATCCACATATTTAATTAACATAATTACTGTTATTGACTTGTTTGCAAAATCTCTCCACCAGCTAAAACCTATGAAAGAGCTCTGCCAATCTCAATCTGTGGATGCTTTCTGTGTTCGGGCTGCGTGAGGTTTCCCTTATTAGTCTCAACAAACTAAGTCCAGTCTTGGTAGTGCTCTTATTTCAGTTCAAGGCTCAGCTTTTCAGCAATACTGCTGGTTGTCTGTGAATGTGGGGCTTAGTGGTTAGCATTGTGGTCCAACGTATTCTGGGTTTACATGTTCTCCCCATCAGCATGGGTTTGGTAGAGGCCCAGTCACATGTCTTCTATGTCCACAGGTTAAGTTTTGCCTCTTCGAATCTTTTAATTTGACCTCCATTTTGTTATTAGCTGATGGTCAATTACAACAGAGACACCAGAGCCAGACTGGCCATTGGGACCTGGTCATTCCAGTGTCAAAAATTCAAAATAAAACAGGTAAATCAAAGTGAAAACACCTACAGTCACTCAGAACTACACCGTCAGCCCTCCGCCTGCTTTTAACCTAATGGTACGATCTCTGCCTGTCATCACAGGTGCAGTCCGGTAGGCACTGTAGGCAGTCAACAACATTTTGTTATTGGAACCGCTCCCATTTCTGATTGTAGTCTATTCATAGTCCAAGTAGCATTATTCAATGACGTTTGATCATTGGTTGCATGCAGGTAAACGGTCCGTGTGGAGAGATAAAGTGGCGAAACCCATCGGCTCTCGTCTGACGATCCTATATATTGTAATTAGCTTTTTATTATCGTCTGACGAAAGCTGATTGGTTCCGAGATTGCTAATTGCACTGTTAAGAATGAGCGCTGCACACAAGAATAAGCCTTGGCCTGCTGGCTATACGGGAAGCCCAGAAACATTGGCCATTTCCCCCAGAAGCTAAATCGTTCTCCTGCAAAAGACAACGGCTGGGCACTGACTTTACCTGCACACAACTGTAATCAGAACCAGCCCATCAGGATTCACAGGGTAATATCTTCATGTGTTATATTCAATTCTAATTCTGTTTTAAATTATACAGATTTAACTAAACTATCTACTGCTAATATAAATTCTATACCTTGTAGTTTAATGTGTGGTGTGTTCCCTTGTCCCCTTCTGTGTTCGTTGTCTGGCCAGATAGGTTCCTCAGCCTCATCTCAGCGCGCTCATTGCTTATGCCCAATAATCAGTTTCTGACTTTCCTCGGTTTCCTCCCACAGACACGAGACAAGTGAACTGAGGCCTGTAAATTGCCCTGGGTGTGAATGGTTGTCTGACTATACTTTTATGTACTTTTTTATGATCAGCACCTTGACGTGGGTTATGTTTTATTTATGTTTTATTTATCTTAAAACATTTTTAATGGAATTGAATTGTTGTATCTCATTCCCTCTTCCTTGTGGTCAGATCTTTTATTTATGTTATGTATTTTGTTTTACGCTTTTGCATATTTATTACATAGGCTTGCTTTAATTTTTATATCTGTCTTGTCATGTATCATTCCGTTTTCACCGAAGCACATTGATAAATAAAGTTATTGTCATGCTTTTTGATACTAATAAAAAAAATGAAGACCTGGTTCGACTGAGTGAAAGTCGGAAATGTATTTGAAAAAAACCTTGTAAAACATCAGGGACATACTGAGATACACACAGACACTAATAAACACGTCGCGGCATCTTAGTAAATTACTCAAGTTACACGATCTTGCTTTAAAATTTCAAGAAAGTGAAGAACTTCTTCTGAAGCTAAAGTATCTTGCTAAGGTAGGATGGGTTAGTAGCACACAATAATCTATGGATAAATCAATCTGTAGTATATAAAGTTCTGGTAGGAAGATTTTCACCTAAGAAGAAGAATGTTTTGGAAGGTTCATCAGACATTCAGCTCCGTGGTTTTACTCCTGTCATTTGTTGCAAATATTGCAGCACATAAATCTAGATAGACGGGTGCCTTTCACAGTATGAAAGTGATGGTTTCACTAGATTCACCAGCTTTCATTGATTTCATTCAGCACACTGACTCGTCTCCCCTGTCAAGTACATTTAATAAAAGCCAATGCTTCAATTGAGAAACAAGGCTATCACTGTCAATTAAGTGGATATTATCTGGTTTACGTTGATGGAGAGTGACACAGACGTGTGGACTGCAAAAGATGATTGAATTTAAAACTTGTAGGACTTGACATTCTGCAGGTGAAGAAGTAATGAAGAGAATTCTTATATTTTCCTTCAACCCCAGAGCTCAGTAAGGAGGTCTTCTAATAATCAGAAGAATTTCAGTTCGTGTTAGTTTCAAAAGTCTCTTGGGATCATATAGAGGTCTTCCGAGGCTTTATGTTTGTTGTGTTTTTCCCCTTCCTCCCTTCAGTCTCTCCTCGCCGGGCGGATAAGCAGCAGCAGCACCAGCTAACTTTAATGATCCCTGCTTGACCTCAGCCCCTTTCCCTTGAATGAGCCAGGCTGAGACTCTACAATAGCAACGCTTTGTCTGTTTAGAGCCACATGGCTGCAATTCAACTCCATCCTTGGCTGTCGGCATTGTGTGTGGATCATCAGAAAAATCTCCAGCGCGCTCAAACTGTGTCTCCTTCACCCGGCGCTGGCCTCGTCTCTGGCTCCCTCCCGCCAGGCGCCACCAGATCTGGAAGGCGCACAACGCTTTCAACGCGGCTGCCGGAGCCGTCGGTGTAATTGTCTTGGCATTGGCACGGACGCCCCACCATCGGTGCATAAATTACTGTGGTCGGGAGACAGAAGGATGAATGGGGTTGTTTTCAGGAGGGGGGTGGAGGAAAAGGAAGGGAGGATGGAAGAGGGAGGGAATGAGGGAAAGAGGAACAAGCATCTCCAGTGGCAGCAAACTGCATTGAGATCTATTGCCAATGCGGCAGTCCTTTTGAACCTGAGTGTGGGAGGGAGGCATTAAAAATTCAGTCATTTTCAAACATGACCATCACTTTGGAGAGATAATGAGTGTCCTGAACGCTGGCTGACAAACCCACCCCCCCGACCCGCTCTTTTCTTCCCTGCGCCTACATGAAAGATAACACTTCATTTAACTACAGAGACGGAGACATGAGTGATGATGAGAATTCCCTAGCAATGCCTTTCCTCTAAAATACTCTTGCTAATTAGCTCAATGCGTCACCGGGCTGAATAAACCCTCCGATACTCCCTCCTACTCCTCTCACAAAGGCTCTTTTGGAGCAGCGCGTTGAGATTGGAGGCCGTTTCACCTCTGCGTGTCGTTGAAAGGGCGACCGAGCTTTCAAGGTGATGCCACTCTCGTTCTTACTGTCCACTAAAGATGAACAATTAGATGTTAACTCTTCAAAGCGTTCCTCTAATAACCAGTTTGACCACTGTGCACAATGCTGGTAATTATTATCATTCAAACACTAAAACTTATGCTTGCTCAGGCACACGGCACAGTGTTTGGAGGGATGCGATGCTTGTGTCACAGTAGGGTGGAGAAAAGGCAACTTCAGCCGATGTCGGGCTGGCTATTAACGAGACTGTCCATGAGACAAGTGGAGCGAAACCATTTTTGATTTCCTCCTGAATTACTTTCCTGGCCACCAAGGGGTTCTCTGGGCTCTCGTGGGAACAGAGAGAGAGAGAGTGCATCCACTAGTGTTAACAGGATGGGGTGGCATTTCCTTTGCCACTTCCTTTCTCCTCCCTCACCATATGTCTTCTAATCTTTAATTTGCGTCTCTTAATCCTGCAGCGTACACTCCTGGAATTAACTGGGTTTCCTGACGGAAGTGCTGGTCTGATCTTGAGCAAGCTCAGCCTCATGCTAGTTCACAGCCATAATTCCCAGCCTCGCAGCTCATAAATATTTTAAATCTGTCTGTGTGTGGGCACGCAGTATATGCATCTTCACACACATCACACGCAAGAAGGCACCGAAAGAAATACACAGACACAAACAAAGGATTAACCTTTGTCAAGTCTTTGGTGATTTCTTGCCATTTTCTTTGGTTTTTAAATCTGTTCCTTGAATCCTCTAAGTCCAAGGATGCTAGGATGCACTTTGTCTTTTATCTGCAGTTGGAAAATGGATAGAGAGATAGTAGCCTGACTACTGAGAATACACTTTACTTCATAGCAAGGTGGCCAGATATTAGCGTCGCTAACAGGGGTTGAATGTCACAGTGCTTTTTTCTGCTCAAACTGGATGTTTGCAGTCGGATGTCGTTGCAGATTTCTTCTCGTCGCACTCAGGCTGCTTCTGTGGCATTTCTGCTGTGCGCTTGGATTTTTTTGTGTAATGGATACGTTACATTACATACGGCTTTATACATACATACAAAGTGTACAAAGTAGCTTGCATTTCTCACATTTTTGCAAAACAATCTACGCAATATTGTGCTGGCAGCGATTCACTTCTGTATATAGTATTATAGTATACTATTATATATAATAGTGAAGGAAAGGGACAAATCTAAGAAAGTGCATTAATAAACTTACCGTGCATATTTTTCCACACCTGGTAAAGACCAGACCTTCACCCAGGAGACCACTTCGTGTTCCATATGAAACCAAAAATCACTTATTAATTTAACTCAACCCATGATCTTTTCCTAAACATAACCAAGCAGTTTTGGTGCCTAAACGTACCACTACTTGGTCAGGTGTGTACTTTTGGTGCCTAAACCTACCCAAACTGCAACTCTTTGCTTTCACTGCTGAAACAGGAACAGCGGTAAGGCCAGCCTGAGTTTTTGGTTGGTTGGTTTGTTTTGCTAGGTCACTTCATGAGGGACTAGCAGAAAATACCATCAGCTCACATGAAATAGCATGATTCTGTTATGTAGTGATCATTGTTCTGTTGTGGCTTTTCTTTGATTATTGATAGCTCACAGTTTTATTGTATTCATCGTTTATGACCGAATAAAATATATACAAATATCCAGCTATGGAAAAAATTAAGAGACCACTGCAAAATTATTATTACTATTTATAGGTATGTGTTTGAGTAAAATGAACTTTGGAAAATTTGGAGTGGTCTGTTAATTTTTTCCAGAGCTGGATATATGTATAATATGCCTTGGTACACTATCAGCTAATGTGAAACCCGCTGCCAGAAATCTGGAAGTTCAATTTGATTCTGATCTGAGTTTTGCACCACAAATCAAAACAGTTGTTAAGTCCTGCTTTTATCAAATAAGAACCATTTCCAAAATCAAATCGATGCTTTCACACTCGGGCCTGGAAAAAGTCATTCATGCACTCGTTTTTTCGAGACTCGACTCCTGTAACTTCCTCCTTTCTGGCATAAATCAAAAGATACTCTCCAACTACTCCAACTAGTCCAGAACGCAGCAGCTCGGCTTCTTACTGGTTTTAATAGACGACATCACATCACCCTGATCCTGCTTCTCTCCATCGGCTTCCCGTTCGATTCAGAATTGATTTTAAGATTCTACTGATCATTATAAGGCGCCTGGGTCTGACACCAACCTATATAGCAGAATTGCTGACCACATATGATCCAGTTCGCAGCCTTAGACCCTCAGGTGGGGCCCTACTGATCCTTCCGGAGTCGAGGCTTAAATCTAAA
>JAVQJF010060720.1:0-41569 GCA_036023855.1 Gadopsis marmoratus
CAAACCTTCTGGCAGCAGCAGGTATTGATGTTCCATCCTGGAGGAGTTGGACTGCCTGTGCAGCCTCTGTAGGGTCCAGGTGTCGCCTCATGCTACCAGTAGTGACACTGACCTGAGCCAAATGCAAAACTAGTGAAAACAGTCAGAGAAGATGAGGAGGAGAAAAAATGTCAGTGGCCTCCACCTGTAAAACCATTCCTGTTTTGGGGGTCGTCTCATTGTTGCCCTCTAGTGCTCCTGTTGTAAATTTCATTAACACCACACCAAAGCAGCTGAAACTGATTAACAACCCCCTCTGCTACTTAACTGACCAGATCAATATCCCAGAAGTTTAATTGACTTGATGCTATACTCTGCTTAAAAAGTGCTCCCTTAACTTTTTTGAGAAGGTATTTTTCGTATGACTTTCAGCCATACCATAGTAGTACTGTATTAGCTAATGGCAGCGCAGTGACATTAGCTAACTACTTCCTCCTCATTACTGCGGCTACCTTTCAAACCGTCTCTCCGTTCAGTTTGTGTTGGCATGGATGCTATGAGCAGCACACATGCAGTGAAATTATGAACTTGTAGCTCAATGACAAGCTTTCAGCACTTGGCAGCATTAAGATCTTGATTGCTTGAAGTCTACACTGATGAGAATCACCAGCTTCATGCATCAAAGAACCCAAAATGAACTAAATGAAATGTACTTGGCTTCTGTTAATTTACTTGGGCGCGCCGCCTGGATATTAGCACTGTATGGGAAATGCCGGTTTTGTAAATTAACTCTTCAAGTGTCAGCAAATGACAAACTCACATTCATAAGACTCGGTTACATTTTGTTACTACGTCATGTGTAGATGATGGAGGGAATATTTTCTCTTCTGTCTCACTTTTTGCTGGACAGAGTCTTAGGGTGTTTTCAAACCCATAGTTAATTTGGCCTGGTCCGAATCAGCAGACGTATGTATCTGTACACTTTTCCCCCTGTGGTTCGGTTTGTTTTGATGCAGAAGAAAATCCACAAGAACTAAAATTCATCGCTAATAGCCACATTAGAAAGGTCATGTCACTCTTTGGTTAGATGTGTCTGCGGCGGGAGTGAGAAACCCTGTCTGCACAAATATCAAGAGGCTAACATACTTTGTAGACAAAAATACCTCAATTAGTTCTTCGTCTAGTTGCTAGCAACTCTACTCCAGCTCAAACCTGCAGTTGGGTCAGATCCCGTTTCCCCACCACAAATAAACCACTCCAGAAAGACCACTTCCTCTAAAGGGTCTCTGTGTGGTTGCTTGTCTGCACCCATGTGCTATTTCTGTGTTCAGAATTGCCCAAACGGATCATACCAAGGAGGAAAACTCAACCAGAGTCCGATTCAACCAGACTTAACTGCATCGGCTTGACAATGCCTTTAGTTTTGTTGTAACCCAAACCATTATTTCTCCGCAGGGTTAACCAAGTCAGGTTTGTGTTGTTGAGCCTAGCCCTCTAGACATCTCAGTGGATGGGACTTAATCCTGATGTCCGTCCTTTACTTCCGCGGTGACATACAAGTAAGGTGGATCAGAACCCGAGATGTTTCCCTGCCGTGTGCCCAGAGCATGCTGGGATAAGCCCCAGCTGCCCACCAGCCTTTTTAAAGGGCATATAAAGCATGGGAAATGAACTCTTCACTTCTCTGTGTGTTTGTTTCTTTCCTCCGCTAATGAACAACAGCGCTGCTCTTCTCCTCGTCTCCCCCCTCTACATCTGTCTGTCTCTTCCTCCCCCTCCCGATTATCTCTCTTTTTCCTCCCTCTCTCCCTCCCTCCCTCTGCGTCTTGTTCTCTTTTCCATAATAATTAGCTCCCCTCCAGCCCGACTTCAAACCCTGTGGTTGGAAATCTGCATTCCGAGGATGGAGAGAGGCTGAGGAAGACGAGGGGGAGAAGGAGAGAGGGAAGAGAGTTGGACGGAGAGGGAGGGCAAGACGGCTGAAAGAAGCCATTGTTCCTCCATAAAGGGCAGATAAGAGCACCAAGAACTGGAGGGCAACTGTAGTCAAAATAGCCTGTGTGTGTGTGATGGCACTGATAAAGAAATGGAGTTTTCCTGAACAATTTAGATGTTAATGGGCTGATAGGGGAGGTTAGCTAGCAGGGCCAAGACACAAATCTGATACACACCTCCAACTTTTCTTTCCCCCCCGCCTATTATCTCCTCCTATTGTTTTTCCTCTCTTTCATCCTCTTTCCATCTTTCCTTCATTTCTTCTTCTCTTTCTGCTTCTTTCTAGCCTGTCACATTTGCTTATCTTCTTCGTTTCTCCTTCTCCTCCTCCTCCTTTTAGTTAATTTTACTCCCCCTTTTGCTGTCCTCTTTTACTTTCTTCCTCTTCTTCACTGTGTTCCTCTGCCATCCTTGCTTCATCAGCTCCTGATCCCCTCCCCTTCGCAAGTGTATCTCCATTTCTATTCTTTCTTGGTCTCTACCTTCCTTCTTTCTCTCACTCTCCTCTTTTTCCACCCTTTTCCTTGGCTTCAGTCTGACCTCTTTCTTTCCTCTTAACCCTTACGCGTTCTTCTCTCTCTCACATCTATGATATTTATCTTCACCTCGCTCTTCTTTTTCTGTCTTTTCTCTCCCCATTATGTCCCATGTCCCCCCCCTTCTCATTAGTCCTCTTCTTTCTATCATCCTCTTTTCTCCCTTCTCGACCCATCCTCATTTTAGATTTAATTAAAAATCTGTTTTTATTTTTCATCTGAAATGCAATCGAATGTCTTAAAAAGAAACCTATTCACTTTATTGTACAAAATATCAACTAATCGCTTCCATTGATCTGCTCTGCCCTCATCTCCCTGGTGATATGTGACTGGTAAATTTACATGAGGTTCAGCTTTCCCTTATCAATCAGCTGTATTGATAATGGATGCATTTGACTCCCCTCTTATGGTTTGGGGTTACATAAAGATTATGAGAAAAAGCATTAAGATGAAGAGATCGTGTTTCTTTTAGCCGGCATATCAAGTTGTCTTTATTGATCCTAAGCTTATGCTGTACAGTAAGACAAATAAGCATCCAGCTTTCACATCTAGTTTAGTTTTGTGTAGTCAAGTTAAGTTTATATCTGCTTTTATAGTTATAAATATCAAACATGAGCCAGTCAGTGTTGTCTTCATCTGATGTTGGATACGTGTCTTCCTGATCATAGCTGGAAAGGTTTGTGTGTTCACGTAAGGATGCTTTCCAGGACTGGAATTAAGCCTGCTACCTTAAAGCTAAACTGCAGTTAAATTGTAAGCAGTGCCTCCGGCTTGGTTCTGTTAGGTGGAACCCACACTAAGGCTGAGGGATTTGGGAGGGTTAGCATGAACCTGTATGCCAGGTATGTCCTTCCAGTGGCAGGTGGAAAACGTCTCCATAACAGAAACCAGCTTGATGATATATTGATATCACATTAGACATCTGGGATTACTCGGGTCTTGTGATGTGGTCTTCTCCTGGTCTTAGTCTTCATTACAGTTACTGCAATCCAATTTTCTGAAATTTCTTGGCTATTGTGCCTTAATGAAATGATCTGGATTGCTCATAATTTTTCTTTCTTAACATTTTAGCCCATCTAAAAAGCTTTTGAAAAGCGCGAAAGGTGATTCTCCCCCCAAAATAAGATCACCTAAATTAGCAAAACGTTATTCAATGAGGTATTACCTCAAATATATTCTGAAATTTAGCTTGTATTCATAATTCTTATTCTTAAATACAGGATATGCAACCGTGTGGACATGTGTAAGGGGATATGCTGAAACTGGACACAAATACTGCACAAACGCACTTTCTGCCAGGGATCAATAGAGTGATGTCATTGTCTGGACACGATGCTGACTTCATTAAACATCTTCGTCAATAATTTAAAAGCAGCTTCTCTCGGATTGAGCTCGTAAAAGAAAGCAAATTAGCTTTTTTCACATCCAGATGCCATCTTAAGAAAATGAAAAGATTTTAAAATGTTATATTTATGTGACAAAAATACTTCCTTTGTATTTAGTCATGTTTTAATTTAACTCAAATATTCACATGTTCTTCCACACAATGCATTTAATGTCATGATAAACATATTTACACTTACGGTGCTATTGTATTTTGTTACTTTTATGATCATAAATATAACACATTTTATGTTCAATATACACGTCTATGTTCCCCTGAACACTCGCCTTACATTTTGGGAACTAGGCGGCGCTGAAAATTGCATGTGTTTGCTTTCATGTCGGGTCATGTGGGTTTCGCATCAAAGGATGAACACACAAAGGGAATACATTTTTTAAATTTTTTACATGTTGTTCAAGCTGTGCGTGTGTGTGTGTTTGTGTGTTTGTTTTTTTTCTCTTGTGCTTCTATCGTTGTGGGGACCAATGTGAGTGTTGGGCAGGATGTTTTTGGAAAGTGAGAACATTCTGGCCAGTCCCCACTTTTTCACATGGGTGAAGGCTTGGTTTTAGGGTGGGGTTAGAGTAAGGACTCGGATTAGACATATAGTAGTGATGGTTAGGGGCTACGACATGCATTGTGTCACTGCAGGTCCTCCCAAGTACAGACATACAAACATAAGTATGTATTGGAGTGTGTCTGTGCTTGTTCTCTGAACCCAGTTTGACTCCTGCACCTGCTGCGATTTAGACGTATCATTATGAGTTCACCTGAAGTTCATAACCCCACACATACCTGTGGTAATCCCCACAGCTCATCTCTGATTCATATCTTCCCATCATCACCTCGCCCCTTGTCACTTATTCTTTCACATTTCCTTGTTTTGATATTTCATCAAATGTAGCTTCCTTTTATTCTCTCTCTCTCTCTTTCGTGCGCCCACACTCTTCTTTCTCCATTTTCTTTATTCATTTTCTCATACTCTGTCTTTTAGTTTTGTTTTTCCCTATTGCACCAGTCATGTTATGCAACTGTTTCTTCCCTCTGTCCTGCTTCCAATTCTCAATGAGTCACACCTTTTTTTCTCACTTTCTTTTCTTCCTCTGCAGGAAAAGAAGAATTAAATAAACAAGGGAGTTTGAACAAAACACGTTCAGCATGCGACTAGGGTCAAAGCGAAAGTAACTCTATGATATGTGTTGCCAATTTGATAAAAACAGTTCGGGGACTTCTCGGGGTCATTGGCAGGGCTTCCTGTTGTCCTCAGCAAAGTGACACACACACGTACATTTCTGTGTCAAGAGAGAACAGAAAATCTTTTTATGCTCATTTTAATACTTTGCCGCAGTAGCAATGTTGATGAAGGGATGGCAATGTTGGTCATTTAGTTGGGCGGTTGATTGTTCGGTCAGTTCACCACTTCGGTGACTGAAATGTCCCAACAACTATTGGATGTTTGTGATCCCATGAATTTTTATGCAGCACCATCATAAGGTCAACATTATAATATACAGTATACTTTGGTTTATGATGGAACTAATGAAACTGCCATTAGCCTCAGCTATTTTTTGTGGTAATTAGCAAATGATTGGATGCTTACAAGCTAAACTAAGATGCAACAGTTTTTAAAACCTCACATGTCAAGGTGTTTTTTGGATTAGGAATTGGACCTCTTTCTTTTAGGATTTCTCTCAAGATGTATTCTCACTTCAGACTTGGCAACTTCCAGATTTTATGCAGCAGATTTTATCTTAGAATCTAGAGAAATAAAGCGCTTTGTGGCTGAGTTTGATTCTGTGTATGTCTGGCTGCACACAGACTGTGGAGTGATGGATGGACAGATGGATGGATATTACATGAATGAACTCGTACGTCCTTGACATGAAAAATCTTGGAACTGTCTGCGCTTTTTGAAGAAGGCAAACCTCCAAGTAGCTTCCATCTCTGCTCATTTACTTTGATGTTGATTGTGAAATAACATTCAGCTCTATTGGTAAAGGCTAGGAAAAACAGCAACATGCCGTGTTACTCAAAATAGTTCCACCAAGTACCAGCATTGGGTTGTCATTCGTGTTTTCCTTGGAAGTTTGTCATCCACAAACCGCAGCAGGATGTGAAGATGTGTGCTGCTCGTCAGAGCTAGGGTCAGATTTATAAGGAAATTGCAAACCAGGAGCAGTTCACACATGTTTGACAGGCCACCCTGCAGGGAAACCCCGCATTACTGCAATGAGGAAACTCACACACCTCATATGTACCGAAACACATGGTGGTTTACCAACAGACCTTTCTGCCTTCCACGAAATATCAAGGACACACACACACCTGCAGGCAAAGTCACATCCAGACAATGAAAGGAACACTTGCAGTTCTAGCACTTTGGGCGTACACTGTCCCTCAAACACTCAATCTTCCACTCTTTGATTTCGAAATGTGATAAAGTATAATTACGTTTTGTCCTTCGATGTACCAATTCATGTGAGATTGACATTTCCTCCTCGGGTGGCAGCTTGGTGCCAACACTTTCTGCTGCTTCCGGCTGCACGCACACTCATTCTGATGAAAACCCACTCAGGTTCTTTTACAGGGAAACGGGTGTTTCAAAGGAAATAAAAAGAATTATTCTCCCTTAATATGTGTGTCACTTTATAAACTGTCAGCAGCAGTTTTGCCGCAGGCCTCATGTACACAATTGAAACTGCTGACACTCCCATGTAATTATTCCCTGCACTTCAGCGTACTAATTCAAGACTAAAACACACTTGCATGCTATGACTTGTCTGCTAGGTCACACCAACTCTTCATTATGCAATTACTGAGCTCTCAGTGTGCACTAGTTAGTCTAAAACAAGCTGTTTGCTCAATACGTCAAAACAGTCGAATATATGTTAATTGTTATTCAGTAAACCTCTGTAAACATCTGTAGCTTTATCAAATCAAGAAATAATCGTCACTGTAAGCACAGGCATCTGTATATGATCGCAAGCTGAATCCTTCCGAACATAATGCTCCAACAAAATCAGCATTAACTCCATTAATAAACATCACGTTCATCAGTCTGTGTCAGGTCAAAGAGGATAATGATGCCAATAGGTGGGAGGCTGCGCTGGTAACCAGACGTCTTGTAAAGCAACATGAATTTATGTCCCTGTAATTCTAAAACAATTTAAGACGGAGAAGCAGTTGGAGGGACAAATAATACATGGGGAAGTCTTGATCATCTTCTGCATTCATCTCTATGTAGATTACGTTTCTAATTTCCACTAATCCAATTTACGGTAAACTGCTCTGAGACACAAGATTTGGATTTGGATCAGAGTCCTGCATGATGTTTGCAATTAACGTGATTTTTTCCCTCTTTTATCTTCACCACATCATCTTGTGCTGAGATGGACCGTCACACATCTGCTCCCACAGCAGCCTGATTCTGTTGACTCGCTCTGCGTGCTGATTGGCTATTGTCTGTCCTCAGCGTTTCTCATGATCCCTCGTACCTGCAGCTGAGGGTTCGGCCGTGTGCTTCTGCATCCACTCCGCTGGATAATGGCTGCGGTGTAATCCTTCAGAAGAGATGAGAGTCACAGCTGAGAGCACTTTCTGTCTTTCATCCTCAAATTATCTCTGCTTTCACCAGTCGTCGTCCACTTTCTCCTTTTTGTTTTCCTTTCCTCCTTTTTACCTCGCAAATGTGGAACAGAAATTTCCTCTTTCCAATAACACTTACACAGTTTATCACGAATGTCAAAAAATAAAAATACAGCGTTGGCTTCTTTGTTCACAGACATAAAATGTCTCCATTTTACAGAAGACGGCTGTTGCATCTAAGTTGCAAATGCAAAATAACATGATGTTGTTACGGCTACTTTCAGTTTCAGTGAAAGTTATCTGCTTCCTGTAAATACACATTTCACTTACGCAGCACACGTATACTGTACAACAGACATGCTAATGCAGAATATATACTGTGTGTTTGTGTGTGTATATATATCGAAACAGATAGAAGGGCAAAAAGAGGCCACTCAGAACTTCGTTCACTCCATTCATGAAAACCTTCATGTCATGTCCACGCGCACGCACACACACACACACACACACACAGGGTTCCCTTGAAGTGGTTCATCTTGGATTACTTAGTGTGGCAAACAGTCTGTCCTGGCGGCACAGCTACAAACAAACAGAAGTGAACTCCTTGTTCTTCCCACAAGCTGTGTGTGTGTCCAGATTGTTTAGCCAGTGTTTCCTTCAGTTATATATTCATGTGTCTATGTTATCATTTATTTCAACATGTCTGTGTGTGCGCGCGCTCTCAAACCATCGCTTTGAAGTGTGTGTGTGTAGTTTTTCTACATCTGCGCTCATTGCAATAGCGCTCTCTCTCTCTCTCTCTCTCTCTGTCTCTGTTTCTGTCTTCCATCAATCTGGAGGAAAACTCCCGGCAAACATCACAGCCTGTTTCTTCTTGATGTTCACAAACCACAGCGATCTGCTGGCGGGGAAATAAAAAACCGATATGGAGCCATTGAGACATCAGTCAGTCAGTGTGCTGAGGGTCTAACCCAGACCACCAGTTTCTGTGCGTACCCCACATGACGAGGCTCAGTCCCATTGTAAGACTCACTTTAAAGCGTTCTAACATTTACACACCAAAAAAATTTTTTATTTTATTTTAAATATTTTATTTTAAGCAACAGGCAGATTAAGGTGTGATTTAATCAAGTCTGTGGTCTTCTTTGGTCCTATTTTTCTAAAATGATATGACTCGTGTCACCTTTTTTGCATTTCACTGACTTCATTTGGAGACTTATGGACGAACCAGTCATTGCTGGATATTAATCAAATGGCATTCAGGAGGGGTAAACCTGTTAGTTTCTAGACCAAATCCTATGGTGGCATTTCTGCTGTACCTGTCCTTAAAAATGCAGAAGGGACATCTTTTGATAAGTGGAGCTTTGATATTCTGCTGGGATCACTGTGAGGTATCCATCCACTCTATGCTAAGCAATCATAGTAGTCTGTATACAAGAGTTTTAGGCGGTTACGCGTCTGCACTTGCTGTTAGGTTCTGGGTTTTATCTGCTCAGGCTTTCTTGGAATTTTGTACATTTTGGACCTTTCTGAAGGATTTTCGTCACTGCCATTTAACATCGGAACCAAGACCCTGTCCTGCCTCAGATCAGAAATTAGCAGTTGCTTTTTAAAGATACGGCAACAATCTTTTGCTGACATTAGCACAGTGTTTTAGCTGCCTAACTGTAGCTATACCTTAGTGATATTGTAGTTATCATGTGCAGATATTGTTGTGACCTATCAGGCAGCAGTGTTATAAAGAATGCTGATGGTGCATTTATTTAGACTGACAGAAGGTACCTGGTCTCACTTGTTCCCAAGTTTTCCAACCATGCTGATTTACATGTTAGTGCTTTCAGTACTCCAAGCTTGTTAGCAGACAAATGTTGCCTGCCCTCTGTTTGATTTGCATGCTGGATGTGCACATGCTTTTATTTTGGTGTCCATGCTCGTTTCATGTGGTCTATAAAAAACGCACAAATTTGCTTTCACATTTTAGTATTTATGCACGCTTTACTGATTCTGGAAGTGATTTGTAAATCTCGATCATCACTGCGTCAACACCTTTTAGGTGTTTTTACTTTATCAGAATACAGCCCATGACACACTGGTAATGCTGAGTGTGGAATCTATGTTGCCAGTGGTTGGTGCCCTTTGAATCAATCTCCTATTACAGATGTAGCCAAGTAAGTTTTATTGTCTGCGGAGTTGTTGCACAACTGTTACTCTGTCACTTCACCTGAAGAGGAAATGTCTGTAAGACCTCCTTTCTAGATCAAAAACATACAAATTGTGGTCTTTGTTTAAGAATTTTCTCTTTTGCTTGCTAGAAGAATGGGAAAAGTACAAAATTCACTATTCAGCTATCTTTTTACTTATATTTTATTACAGGAGTACATTTAACAATCATGATAACAAAAAGGGAAAGGAGGAAAGTAGAACAAGACATTCATATTTAATCTAAATGAAAAATGTTTTTCCTGTAAAACGAAATTCAAATATTATGTACAGAATGACATAAGACAGGGTCAGAGAAACCAACAGGTGAGAGGAAGGGGAAGTGTAGTCGCATGGCACTTAAAAAAAAAAAAAAAAGACATACCTCGCAAGTGCTTTCTGTTTTCCATAATTAATATAAAATAAAATGCAGTGATAATAATTCTGAATAACAAAACAAATAATAATTATTACAGTAATCAAATCAACAATATTAACATTTTAAACACTGTTTACAATATAACTGAAAAACATAGCATTCTAAATACATCCAATATTTACCAAAAACCTTCTCATTTAGGCTAAAAACTCTAAATCTGTAATAGAATAAAAAATAGCATTTCAAATATCTTATAACAACAATATTAATTGAACAATAACATTAATATTAGGTTATTAGTAGACGTAAATAGCTGATTTTCCCCATGGCTTGCTAAAGAAAGGAATATTGTACAAATTAATTATACACTATAACCTATTAATGCTCTTTTTGCTTTCACAAAATGCAAATATTTTAATCAGCTAAATTATTTATATATAAATATATATGTATATATATATATATACAGTGTGTATATATATATACATATATATAAAGGGAAATCTAGATCTCTCAATTAGAAAATGTACACAAGAAAAGCAGCAAGACAAATTCGATGTTTATATTTTTATCATGAAGAAATCAGTGGTGTGGTTGGTAGAAAGAGTGAACAATGTCTAAGCATAGGCAGAATCCATCTGGATTACTGGACAACAGGATTGTCCAATAAGAAAAGCCCTCTGAGGGTGACCCCGCCCTCCCCTGAAACCTCATTGGTCCTGGTCTCTCAAGCTCCGGTTTGAAACTTGGAACTCTGTTCGTGGATTCTAGAATGTCTAAGAGTTCCGCTAACAAGTCCCAGAGTTCCGGTGCAGAAGGTTTCCATATATGGGAAATAAGAAAAGAAATCTTCCTCTCCAATTATGGAACACACAAAGCTCTGAGAGTTCTGATTGTGCAATCACCTCAAACAATAAATCTCTTTTAGCTAATAAAGTTGCTTAAAACCATGGAATTTATTTAGTTTTTGCATTCTTAGCGTTTATTGGAGGAGCAGCAAGACGGAATGTCACCTTCTCCACAAAACTCAAAATCCCTGCCCCAAGGAGGAGACGAGAAAATAAAAGCAGCACACAAATAAACACACACAGAACGACAAAGCAACGCTCGAGCAGCATGTATGTAGGTCTTCTCCTCTCCACCTCCACCTTATCCCTCTGTCTTATCTCCTCCTCCAGCTCAGGAAGCTGCGCCGCTTCGCGAGTGCAAGTTCTTTATCGTATCCTCGTTGCAGGATAGCTGGAAGTCACCGTCTGAGAGAGCACGATCTCAATGCAACGTGAGCGTGTAGTGTGTGTATGGAAGCACAGGTTCAGAAAGTTTACAAAGCAGACCTGGACCTCGTTGCTGTTTGCCCTCGATTCAGTTACTTTTATCTTTTGAGATGCCAATTGGGAATTCCTGCTGGTTGATTCTGCTTGCACCACCAAGACTGCTTCGTTGGGGGGTGAAACAAAATAGTTGCAGAAGGTAATGCGTCAAGTGAGAGCAAGCGCAATTGGAAACCCCTGATATCATTTTGTTTATGTAGACCGAAAGGAAAGTAATTGACAGCGTTTCAAGAAGCAATCGGTCCAGCTGTTAAACAGTGAGTCAGTGACGTTATTTATGTGACGTCAGTCAGAGTTAAATTTAATAAAGCAAAGGCTTATTTGTTATTCACCACAATGTCTACTCTGCACCTGAGTTCACACACCACCAAGATTACTGGGATATGTTATATATATATATATATATATATAGTATATATATATAGTATAAAGTGTGTATATATGGGCAGCATTTTGAGTCAGTGCTGGTTGGCAGCCTGTGGGTAGCAAAGACTGAAGAAGAGAGTAATGCAAGGTTTTCACTAGAGATAAACATTACAAGACACATTAGCATGGCATAGCTTCTAAATCTTTTTTTTTTTTTTTTTTTTGCAGTTTTGTCTCAAGTGCAGTTTGCATTTTGTCAATTTAAGCTTCATCATTCGGAACGCCAAGAGAAAGAACAGGTTTTAAGGTTGGAAAATATATATAAGTCATAATGATGGCGTCAATGTTCCAGAAAGGATTTACAGTTACTGAATCTAAAAACTCCCTTGTTCCTCTCTTCGTCACTGTAATTTCAATTGCACTCTTCCTTTACTCAAGCACTAAGATCACTTGGATAAAAGCTTCCCTTTCTATGGTTTTGTTCTACTGTTGGTCGTTTGAGAACTGAGGCTTATTCATACTGTGCGACGCATGAATGGAAGCAACGTTGGCTCCTAAAGAGAAGGTGCAGCTTTGTGAAAAAGCAGCAGGAAAGGCGGACACAAGAAATTGGACAAATTGCCCATTTACATCAATTCAAAATGTTGTGTTCTGCCCCTTCAATAAGATATGCAGCCAGTATAGCTCCCCCACCAGGAGTACATCCCACATGTCTAAGCGCAGCCCTTTCCTTCACTTCCTGAATTGATACTTGACCCTAATTAGCAGTACTAATTTCAGCCGGTCAAAGTATATACTGCATCATGGTACAGTGGGCTTGAAGAAATCGTGGGCCAGATGGGCCAACCTGACAAGCTCAGCAACACACTCCGTCAGTGCCAAAACCTGCTACCCAAATGTGCTATGAACCGTTTGACTGCATCTGTTAGCTAGTAAACACTTCTTTGATGAATCTTTGATGGAAAACACAAAGCCACTACTGATTTCTGTCATTCTTTCAAATCTGTTTCAAATAAGCAGAAAACATGAGCTGAATCTGGGTGGCACGGTGAAGAACTGTGGCTCCAAATTTAACCAATTTTGACCAGAAGATCTAGAACCTTCAGTCTATATATCCATCTCTTTTATTTACCCTGCTAGACAGCTGAAATGGTTCACTGCATTTGATTAAGCACAAGCAAAATGCTAAAATATCATATCCTTTCATCCTATACCCTGTTTCATCCATCTCGCCTTCCTTCAGCAACCATCTTTACTTTACGTTTTTTAATTTCAGCACTTCATTTCACCAAAAGTACCACCATACTTCCTCTCCCATTGTGCACTACCCACGTTCTCTATCAAATTATATTACATAACTTTTTGTACATACATTTTGTTTGTATATTTCTTTTAAAAAAATACACAGAATAGAGCATAATTAAGAACTGTTTTGGCAGCTTCTTCCTTTCTCAGAGGAAAGTCCCGATCATAATCAATTGTAACAAGAGATGAAGCCTTCTGCTTTTCTTCTAGTCTGAAAAGGAACCTCCAGCTTCGCAGAGCAAAGGTGGAGAAGAAAAAATAACTCTGAAATTCTTTCTTTCCTTCCTTCAATCTTCTTCAATCACTCACCCGCCCCTACTCGTTCACTATCTGCCCTTCAGACAGTTGCCCCCAGCAGCTCTTCTGACTTGGCCATGATCTCGTTCTGGTTGGAGTCTAAGCCGTAGAACTTGACCTTCAGCCCGTCGACAGGGTGGACCACGGGTACCGTGATCACACGGGGGAACTGCCGCGTGGCCAGCTCAAAGCGGCTTGTGCTGGCCAGCTCAATAGCCAGGATGCGAAGGAAGAGGGTCGCAAGCTGCTTGCCCAGGCAGGACCGGACACCACCACCAAAGGGCAGGTAGTGGAAGCGTCCCTCTTTGTCTTCTCCCCGCTCCTGACTGAAGCGGTCAGGGTCAAAGGCCTCCACATCCTTGAAGACAGCTGAGGTGTCGTGGGTGTCCCGAATGCTGTACATCACACTCCAGCCCTTGGGAATCTGGACTCCCTGGAGACAGAATGACAGATAAATTAAGCCAGTGAGCAGACTTGTAGGGGTGTAGTCATGACTGCAAGTAGATTTCTTCGGTGTAATCAGTGCTGCAAAAGTTGTCACACTTTCCCACATCAGCTGATAAGACCAGAGATTTTGGAAGTTGCAAAATATGTGATTCCAGTTCTTGTATCTCTGGTTAAGCAAAGTGTTGGTTTCTGCCATTTTAGATGTAATTTATCTTCTCATTCATACCGGCTCTGAATACAGGAGCGTGACAATCAGCCGGGACTGCAGTTTGTCCTTGGTAAATGTGCTCATAATCCTTGTGTTTCTTTGATCAGACTTTCAAAGATCTTCATAAAGATCTTAGACTGTGTTCTTATAATGAACCATTCTTTTTTGTTGAGACCGTGACTGGTAGTTTGAGTGTGTAGTTGAATTAGTTTGACTATGTTGTCCTTATGAATTACGCTACCATTATATAGAACAAAGACATACATTTCAGTTCAGTCCTGAATATCTTCATGATCAATATACAGATGATAACGCAGACACCGATATTAGAGAGATATAAATCATTAAGTGGCTACAGTATTCAGACTGGAACTATTACTGGGCTACTCACGTCAAGTTCGAAGGTCTGCATGGCGGTTCGGTAGGCCCCTGAGACGGGCGTAAAGAGTCTCAGCACCTCCTTGATGACACAGTCCAGGTACTTGAGGCTCACGATGGTGTCCAGCCTCAGCTCTCCTTCCGGGCAGAGGCAGCCGTTGTGGAGGAGACCCCTGGCTCGCAGCTCCTCCCTCAGGCGCTCCAGGACGGGAGGGTGGCGGAGAAGCTGCATGATGAGCGAGGTGCTGGCGCTGGCTGTGGTGGCAAAGGCGGCGAAGATCAGCTCAATGGTCGACTCCTGTGGGAGGGTAGAGATGCGAGATGGTGTGTGAGTGCAATGGCTGCTAAACGTTTTGGCTTGTGGTGAGCAATGCCTACTCTTGAGCCGTCTTCACAAGTTGTCAAGTCTGTGAGCGGTTCAGTTCAATATTAGACTCCTAACACTCCACTGAGTTAGTGGACCCAATAAACTGTTGGATACAGGATGAGCAATTCTCTCTCTTCTCCACAAAGGATTAGACAATATAAAATGTTCTATATACAGCCTCAAAGACACACTATTACTATTCACTAGTCAAGCAGAGTTGGGAAATACCAGTGACTGATATGGAAAGGAAAGCGTACAGAACTCTAGTGAGGGCATAGGAGTTGATTTGTCTTTACTTTGTGGGGAAGCCAACTGGGTCCTCGCTCAGCTACTGATGGGCTAATTGCTTGTCACTTGAATAAAGGGTCCAGAGAGTGGAAATGTAGCTGGTAATGTTATGTGCTGAAGGGTGAAGGTGCACGTTAGCCAATTTCCCAACCATAGCCTCGATTACTGTTTTTGAGGTGGAAGCAATACAATATTCATAATTTATGATTGAAGAAGACGGATTTTTCTCACCTTGCAGCTTTTAGTGGTATTTTGATTTCTTTCTTTTCAAAATGTGATATCTTTTTTTGTCAACAACAATTAAGCCAAATTGTGAACAAATTCAACCTGGTAGCCTCAACCTTCCTTTTGGGAACAAATCCACCATTCCAACACCTCAACCTTTGCCATTTGTTTCGTAATGACACAGGGCCGAAAAAAAGAAATGCCGAAAGCCAGTGTATAATACAAGTATGTTGTTTTTATTCATGAAAAGTAGCGTGTTCGGAAATATGAAGTACGTAGCCTATAACAACATTTAGTGCGCCGTGCCCGGCCCACTATTAGGGTAGTGGAATAAATAACACTGAGGCTGGGCAGCACGACTCTCATTAAACCTCTCATCTGCCATCATCTGTGTCAAAACACGCCTCTGCCTCACCCTACCTGTGTGTGTTATATGCTGTATGTGTGCGTCAGGAAAGTGCAGGAGAGTGCTTCAGCCTGGGCCTCTGCGACAGGGCCTCCCCAGTTCACTTTTTGTGTGTATTTATATATATGCGAGTGTGTGCGTACAGGAGGCCTCTTTCAGACCCCTCGCAAGGGGAGTGTTGACTTATTTTTGGCCCTGGACTTAACCCAGAAACCACAGAGAGCAAGAGAGAGAGGCAGAGAGAGAGTTGAGTTTCCACAGAATTCCTCAGAATTACTTTAATAGGTAAATGTGCCTGTCTGTGTGTGTGTGTGTGTGTCTCATACTGTTGCTGTCTGCCTATGGGCATCAGCTTAGCATCCCTGCAGTCATATTTTACATTAATATGTGTATCATAAGTTACTTTCATTGTGTATTATCCCAAGGTGGTTTGTTGGAGAAATTATAATTGCTGGTGAGTGTGTGTGTGTGTTCAGGTTCCCTTTGGCAGCACTTCACTAGCTAAACACCACGAGTGTGTTCTTTATGTGTGTACGTCTGAACACATAAGCTTCAGAGTTGGTGCGTGTCTGTACACTATGTTTTAACGCTTGCGTGCGTGATTGACGGCGTGCGTTTGCACATCTTTTCCTCGCGTGGTTTCTGTGCATAGGTGTGTTACCTTCAATTCCTGCATGGTGAGCTCGGTGCCGTTCTCCTTGGCGCTCTCCATCAGGACGTCCAGTGCGTCGCTGTAGTCCTTGCCCTGGGAACACAGCGGCTTCTCCCTGATGGCCTTCTCTATGCTTTTCTGGAGGGTGTCTCGTGCACGGATACCCTGAAAACACATTGAAGGGAGAGTTGACGCTAGCTTCAGTGCTTCAGTTATCGAAAGTGAGGTAAATAAAATAGGGTGAAAGCACAATTAAGGTGTTTGTTTTGCACCATGTAAGTTAAATACAATGTTTTAGAAACTACAACTTAGCATGAAGTGAATGCTTGTGGGACACAACCAAATAGAGGCATTTCTTTTTTGTAAGAATAAAGTTTGCAGCTAATAAGGAGTGGAGGATGTCAACACATACCTTCCTGTAGCCGCTAAATGGCAGGTCTATTGGCAGGCTGAACAGGTTGTCAACAAAGTCCTGGAAGGTTGAGAACAGATGCCTCATCTCCTCCTCTGACACCCTGAATCCCAGCAGCACCCTCACCGCCATAGTGAACGACAACCTCTGGCTCTCCCTGTGGAACGACAAGCCAATCAGGACCTCGATCACATCTAATGATAAACCCACACAATTTACGCCCCTTCTCCATAAGTGCTAATGCAACACAAACCTAAACTTTCTTTGCAAAGGAACTTAAACGCTACTGTGCACACTTCGCTGTTTCGCTTTATTACCGTGGATAGAAGCTGATAATGACATACAACGATAATATTACACTACCTTGTTTCTACCTCCAGTGACGATGCTTCTGCCCATGCCTGAAGCCAGGGCTTTGCTTCTTTAAGCAACTGGGATGTCCTTTTAATTTAATGATATTTCTGCTTGCAGTAATTGATGTTTGTACCATGGCGGATGTTCTTACTTATGATGACAGCGTTTCTACCTGCCGCCGCAGCGTTTCTGCCTTTAGTGATGATCTTTCTGTCAACATTTCAACTCATAATGCTACTATTTCTATAGGTTGTGTTGCCGTTGGCATTTGTATGTGTAGTAATAATGTTTGTACAATATTCCAATGATGACATGGCTGCAGTAAGATAATGATCCTACCCCCTATTTCTAAGCGCAATCCCGATGACATTTCCGTGTCTTGTGAATGTATTTCTACACTAGGAACCCCCGCTGTACCTGTAGACGTTGATGGGCTCGGGGTTGGAGCTCCACACCCGGAGGCTCTCCTGGATGACCTGCTGGATTTTCGGGAGGTAGGACTCCAAGGCCTCGTGGCTGAACACTTTAGCGAATACCTGGAGAGACAAAGTGAGAGACGTGCAGGTGTCATTTAAAATGCAGAATGTGACTTAATGCGCCTGTCTGTTCACGACACAAACAGATCAGCCAGGCCTTCATTAAATGCTCATAAATTCTATGGCTTGGCACACAGACAGAAAGCACAGAGGCATGTCTTTGAACCAGTGCAAGTCAAAGCAGAGGACAGAAGCACCGATTAGGCAAACAGACTGTATAGGTTATACGTTTCTCTCACAGTGAGTACAAACACCCACGCAAGCAGAATATCTTTAGGAAACCTCTGAGCGTGGCAAATCCTGACTGACAGGGTGTGTGAACAGATGGCAGGAAGCACAAGTTCATTCTGCTGTAACATTTACATTTATTAACTCCACCAGTTGGTGGCTTCCAATTAGGGGTATTTCTTTGCATTTTATTTTTTTCACTACTCCTACAACTTTGATCTTAACCACACTTGGTGCACATATTTGGATAACTGAAAAGTATATATTTTGCTTTTAGCCATGCTAGTGGTGCAAACTTGGCGTGTCGGTCGTTCCACCACAATTGGTGCAGACTGAAATACCTCGATAACTTGTAATGAGACAGAGTGCCAAGACATTTGGTATCCACAGTGCCTCAAGGATAAATCTGAAAACTGATTTTGGTGATCCCCTGACTTTTATCTAATGCCACCACAAGCTTCACATTTGTGGTTTTTAGTCAAATGTCTTGACAAGTATTGGATGGATTGCCACGAGATTTGGTACAGCCGTTCATTTCTCCCTTGGGATGAATTGTAATAACGTTGGTGATCCTCTGACTTTTCATGTGGCGCCCATCACCAGGTCAAAAAATGCGTATAACCATGATGATTGACAAACTCTTAAATGGACGGACCAATGACACGTGGACATTTGAATGACGAACAAACCTCCAAAACCCTCCAGCTGATCCTTGTAGAAATATCCTAATGTTTTTCTTCTTTCTCTCTCTCCTGTCATTTCTTTACATCGCTCTTCTCACGCTTGAATTATACCTAGACAGGGCTTTCCATCGTGTGTTCATTCTTATTCAATTTCTGTGATGCCCATTTCTCATTCACCCCCCCAACACAGAGACTTATACATTGTGGAGCTTATTTCCCCTGTAGTCAGCAGAACCAGAATGACAGGCAGAAAGAGCAAGCGAGAGGAGGGGGGAGAGTTAAGTCTTTCCTGGCTGCTCGTAGTATTTCTTAGTATGAATCAGTCACCAGTCGTCAGTGTTGTTTGGACAAATAACATTCCATCTGATTTAGCCTCCAAAACTGCCCTTAAAACAGTCTTGGAAATGATTTAGAAGTGTAGAACACTGGAGAGGAGAAAAGTGAGCGGACTCTGCTAGAATAGGCCTTTTGTATTAATATGAATCAGTCACTAACACTTAGCTTTATTTGGATAAACAACACTCTTATGCATTTAACCTTTTTGAGCTCTTCTCAAAGCAGTCACAATTTGGTCCAAATGTAGAAGAGATCAGAAGAGGTTTGGGTGGAAAAAAGCTCAACTTTTAGCGGCAAACACAAACAGTTGAGCTTTTCAGCAGGGGACTTTCAAAAAGAGCACAGTGTTCAGCGCATGTAGGAGATGTCTAATTCTAAGTCACAACTCCAGGTTTCATTCAATCGGTAATCGCAGGGAGGCAACGCAGCAGATTGTCGAGCAAGTTCAGCGACTGGCACACATGGTTTACATTTTCTGCCCAATGAAATGAGACTGGAACATTTCAACAAGCAAATTTTATAATTGACATGAAAACGTCTGTCTAACGCTCAGTGGCTAGTCCATCAGGCCCTCAGTTCACTTTAAGAGCCTTACAGTCATTTTGGAAATGCTAGTTAGGCTGCGGGTTGAGCATTTGCATGTAGGTTTGTTTCGCCAAATAATTTCTTTTCCTTTTTTGTGTTTATTTGTGGTATAAGTGTACTTTTACGAGCTCCATTTTTATTCTCTAACCTGCGCAAACTCATATTGGCATCTTGTCTGTTGCTTTCCTCAATTTATTTTATCGCTGTGGGATCATTTGATGACTTTCCTACTTTTTATAACCGTGCCGACACAGTAAACAACGTTTAACACAATGTTCACTTTAATTTTAGTAACTATGACGAGATGTTGCAGAAATCCCATGCTGAATCTCCTCTAACACTTTTTTTTTTAAAGTGGCAGCTGTTCAGAATTAACCTTTTGGAAGTAGTGGGAAGCGCACCGTACTGCATTTGTACTAGAGTTGAACTTCTGCTGGATTGGTAGCTTTTAAAGCACATCATGCACAAATGAAATGGGTTTATTGTGTTGCTGGGAATATATTTACCATGTGAGGAACACGCTGATGTAATATGGTTATAAAGACAAAGTGTTCCTGCTTCTTTTGATTGAGACATAATGGAGGCTGAGAGGGAAGAAAGAGGCTTCTAGTGGGATTTGAATCCAGGCCAGTGAGGGTACATGTGGTTCTTGAGGTTGATGTTTCAGCCACCAAACCATCGGTTGGGTACTCATACTCTTATTTTGTTCTCTGCCGCATTTTCCTCTCATTTTCGTTCTCCGCTGTTGCCCTCTTCCCTCTTTCTCATCATTCCTCCAAACCCTGCTTCCCTCCCTCTGTCGCCCTCAGGATGAATGAACAATAGTCCACTGAGCTGGTGCCGTGTGCATGTGTGGGTTACATGTATGCACTGTATGGGTATATACTGTACATATTGTGTGTGTGTGTTAGTGAGTGGTTAGAGCAGATCACAGAGCGCGCCAAGACGTTAGCAGCGCTGCATTTCCTCTGCTGCCGCGCCCTGGAGCCGCTGGTCACAGATCAGCTTACATGACCTGCTCTCCAACTCCGACCGCAGGGGATTACAGTCACTATCTGACCTCAGAACAGTCTGAGCGTTAAACAAAAGGCCGCCATGACCGTTCTTTTGGTTGTTAAGCAGGTTGGAGGACTGGTCACTGTTCACATCCATTGTACAGGGTTAGTTAGGCATATGAGGATGAGGGTTAGAGGTGTTTGGAGACCATTAACTGGATTTGGATGAAAGTTGGAGGAACGATACATCTTTTAAAATGTCTTTTTGCTGCAGGTGGCCCCCAAAGCACACGTCTACTTCTGTCTCATTTGTCTGACATTAAGTCGGTTACTTTGACTGATTACTTAATCACCCATTTATTGAGTTATTTAATCCGTTAGTCGTGTGTTTACGTGGTCAGTTTTTCACTTGATAATAAAGTTTAATAAGCTGTTTAATGTCTGTTAGAGATTTAGTTGGTTTCGTGGTCATTCATTCATTTAACGGATTTCTTCATGAGGTTGGTTAATTAGAAATTTGATGATTAAATTAGTTTCCAGTCAATCAACTATTTACTTCAATGGTGTCTACGTCTTTGAATCCATGACTCCGCTATTTATTTATAACTGAGCCAGCTGTTTTCGAGAGTAAAAAAAAACTAAACAAACATATTTCAGAATCATCAGAAATCTCCAAAAAGGAGATGATAAAACACTGAGGAGAGGCCGAAAGGCAGGATTCATACAAAGTTTGGAAAACACTTGTTTTAACTCAAGGTTAGGAAAATGAATATACTCCTTGAAAAATGCTTGATTTTCAACAAAATCTCACATAAACCAAAACTATATTTGAAATGAAACCATCCCATCGTCCTATTTGTTTGTCGTCTCCTGGCATTTATAGCAACAAATTTAGATGTGGTGATAAAGGCTTGGAGAGTCTGGAATATTTTGGTTTTAGGCACCTTGAAAGGGCTTGAATTTCACTCTTAAAAAGCTGCACGAACCCTGGAAAAGTGATTGGGCAAAATATTGTTCAAGCCAGAGGAGGTTGTGTAACGTTACGCTATTTAACCCGTCTGCGCTGGATTACGCATAATTGGTCGATTTGGGTGAGCACTTTGTCTTTTCCTACACACACACACACATATATAAATATAGTCGGAGCAGCAGGGTTGAGCTACTGTAGGATCAGTGAGTCAGTCGTTGTGTGTGTGTGTGTGTGTGCGTGCAGGCGGTCAGGGCACCAAGACTCTGAAAGGTAACTACGGGTCAGACAAACACACACACGCTCTCAGACACCATGCGTATGGTATCTCCCTGCACGACCTGGCTGCCAATCAAACACAGTTTTTTAATGTAGTGTCACTCTGGGACGTTCCATGTTCCAGACAGGACGGGGGTGTTGGTGTTGGTGTTGGGGGGATTGTTCAGTACAACAGTCATTTTGCTGCACCACAAAAACGTGACTGTCTTCTGTAGCCTGCAGCGCAAAGACACAGGCTTAAAGACACACACACACACACACACACACACACAGACAGAGAGACATGGCTGTCCTAATAACGTCCATATGTCTTAAATTATGTGAAAGTGCTGCGAGCTGCTGGTTCCACAGACATGTAAAGACTCCTTTATTCTTCTCTCCCTCTCTTTACTCCCACCTCTTCCCGTCTCTCCCTGCCCCTTCATCCATCCTTTTCTTAATACACTTTTTTTAAAAATGCCTTTTCTCTCTTTTCTCTTAGTCAAACAAGCAGCCCATACGTCTTTCCCCGCTCACTTCGAATCAGAGTATGATCGCTTTGTTGGCGAGTTCAAGCAGCCAGGTGACGTTAATGTTATAACACAAGTCACATCGTAGGATTATTTCAGCTTATAATTTATCTTAACCACACCAGCAATAAGAAACAGCTTAAAATCTTTAACATCCACGACTATGTGTTTATTTCCTAATGCATGTGCTCTTGGATTTTTGAGTTTATTTCCAGAGGTGGGAAGTCATGCAAAACAGCATTCAAGTTTAATATTGCATTGCTGGCTCTTAAAGCATTTCCATTTTTGAATTTTAATGGGGAATATTGTCATTTTTACTCCACTTAAACCCTGCAGTTACTCTGCAGAATGAGGATTTAAACACAAAACACGAGAAGAGCTCATAAAATACGATATATGCTGTAATTGAATCTAAACTACATTTATTTGACACCTTTAATTAGTTGCTGGTTACTTTGCAGGTGATCAACAAATAAAATATAGTGCATTTTTATAGATGAAACTGCCCAGTTGCATTTTAAATGAGTTATAATTTGCTCCACCTCAACCAGCTACACCATTAAACACTTCTCACATGTTGAGGCATCAATAATATGATATTTGTACTAATATAACACTCTGAATGGGGACAGTCTGCATAGTAATTACTTTTAAGTACATCTGTGCAGGTTTGAATACATGTCTTCGTTAGTCTTTTATTTTCTTTACATTGGGGATTTTACCAGTTAAGTAAAGAATCCGATGCAGTATTTTAACATTGTATTACTGTAATACCTTGACTTTAATTGTTTTTTTACCGCTGTGGATTTCTGCATGGATTTTGATAGTTAGTGCTGGTTTTCCTCAATATGGGAATATATAAATCACCTGACCTGCAGACAGCTTTTCTTAAGACAACAGTGCTACATAATTGTTCGCACTCCCTGTAAAAACTATGTTTAAACTCTATGCTACAACATCACCATTCATGTATTTTTTTCTTTAAATGTGACCTTAGAGACTGATAAAACTGAGTCAAGCAATGAGGGGATAGACAGAATGGGCTTCGGCTCAGTTAGAATTGGCAGTGCCCTCTACTGGTGATGAGCGGAAGCACAGGAAACAGACTCACCGTCACACACAGAGAGAGAGAGACGTGAGGGCAGCATGCAGAGCAGCATACCGAGAGAAAAGGAAAGTTGGACCGAATCCTCCTGCACGTAAAACGGGTTGAAGACGTCAGGTTAAAAGTGACACTTAAATTGAGCCAGAGGTCAGTTTGAATCTCCCCACATGTCTCTTTCGTAACTGTCCAATCACCCTTCTGTTTTCCCCGCCTGTGTTTCTCCTTTTCCTAAATTTAGGGATGGTTCCAAGAAAAAAAAGAAAAACAAGGAGGGAAGGAAAATGTGGAGAGGCAAGGAAAGAGGGAGAGAATTTAGAAGGAATTTAAATAGTGGAGGAACAGAGAAGACAGAGTGAGAGGTATGTCTGAAGGGTGAAAATAAAGAACTGGCTGCCACTGTCAACACGGTGTGTATTTGCATGTGTCTTTAAAAATCCTAGCTTGGATTCACCCGGTGTTATTTCAGTATGAAGGGACATTTTTTCCACTGCAGGTCAGGTAGGGCTTACAGAGGCCGTGTCCGAATGTTTACTACAGGACACGTACTGTGTGTTCTGTCAGTTCATATTGTTGGGCGAGGTAAAGAAAGTGTCATTTTGCATGCTGAGAACTAAAGAACTGCACTGAAATGAAAGGGTTTAGTTCTGTCACCTCACAGAAAGGTTCTCCCGGGTGATCTGAGTCCTTTCAGATCCCCCACTGAATCAATTCACAGTGGCTCAGTTTGAGAAACCTGTCATTAAGACTTTACGGTGCACGAGAACATTGTTGGAATACATCATAAAATGAGACATTTAAAGCGGCTTTAATCAGCAACTACTTGTATGCACGTGTCACAGAGAATCATCCGCTCAGCTCTACGGACCATTTTATCATCTTTCAGCTCGCTGTTTTCGTTTTCCCGTCTGCATCTTAGCTGTTTTGCTTCACTCTCTGTGCTCTCATTGCGTCGCTTTCTGTAGCAGCTGGCAGCCAAAAAGAGCCACTGTGGGTCTAAGAGTCTTTATTATGACTCAGTGTGATTTCATTTGGTCCAGATCCCAAAGATGGAACCGGCAATCAGAAACCACACCTACGCTGGAGCCTGCGTGCTTTTGTCGTGTTCGCGTAGGTTTCATTAAGCCCCAAAGACAAATGCCGATTAGTTTATCAGGAAATTCTCATTTGTCCTGTGGGTGTGTGATATTTGCCCCGCCCCTCTGGCTGATGCGAGTGAAGAAATCTGTCTTTAGTGGATAAAAGTCTGTAGAAGAGTTCTGATGCAACATTTACATTCAGGTAGATGTGGTAACCAAAGTGATCCTTGTCCGCATGTTTGATGATGTTGTTTAGAACAGGATGATGTGTAAGCCCTGGCTGGCCCCGTTTGGCCCCGATTGGCCCTGTAGTGGAAAACCAGGCCACTGTGGCTCTTTTTGAGGGACTTAGTTTCCTAGCTTAACACTGGGTTATATGGAAACTGGCTGGGTCTGTTGATCCACCAAAGGCTGATGTGCTGTGTGAAGATTGTTTTTCCGTATGAAAACCACAAGGAGGGCTGACACACACACACACACACACACACACACAAAAACAAGAGGAGTCGTTCTGGTCCAGTGGGTCAGACATTAAGCCAGTCGCTCATTTTTTTTTTTCTCTGTTCGATGCTGTTTCACTTCTGTCTGTTGACTTAGTTTTATTACCCAGAAAACAAGAGGGAGAGCTGCCAACCCACACACACACACACACACACACACACACACACACACACACACACAGCTGACCTCTCTGCCCTTCTCTCTCTCACTTTCTTCTCCGCCTGTTGACCCTCCTGTAATCAAAATGATGTGACATGATTCCCAAACAGTCTCCACATGTCCTGTTGAGCAACACTGTGGGCCTTCTATATACATATAGAGCCACACACATTACTTTTTTTAGGTATTGGTGCACTTTTTGCACCTGTCAATCATACCTCCCTGTTTGAGGTTTTCTGTCGCTCCCGCTTATGTCTCTGCCTGTTCATGTGCGCTAACAATGCTTTGCAATGTTTTGCAAGCTTGCATTTGAACTGGATGGAGGTTGAAATATGTCTGTGCTAAATCAACGTTAAGATATTTCTTTACCATATTGACCCGAGTACAAGACAATATTTTTAATCGTTAGGTTGATTTGAAGACTAGACAAAAACTTGATCACAACATCAGATATATTCTTTTTGAATATAGCAATGCAACACTGGCTCCTACAGAGAGTGTTGCATTGTGGGTTGATTGTTAATGTTGTTATGCTAACGAGTCTATCCAAGTCTGTTATAGTGTCATTACAGTGTTCCACCTGCACGAGTGTCTGCACGCTTGTCTCATATCGGAGCCAATGCACTACTTTAAAATCTAGTCAGCCTCTGTAATGTGACCCTCTGAAGGGGAAACCTCTTTTCCTTTCAGCTCCTCAGGAAGGTCAGAGGTCACGGACAGAGTGGCAGCAGGTATGAGGTTGCTCGTCTTGCTCAAAGGCACGTCAGCAGTTAGGGTTAGCGTTTAAACCCATGGCAACTAGCAACGTTACCGACCTCCATCTACGTATCTGGCTGTTTGGATGGAGAGCAGGGGAATGTTCAGGGGTGTGTGTGTGTTGGGCCCCCACAGAAAGCCCCTCTTTGTGCTGTGTTGGAGGCAGCCTTCCTAATCAGGGGTCATTACAGGAGGTTAGTGCAGGGGTCTCCAGGGAGAGGAGAGGGGATCAGAGCCCAGATTAGACCCAGCCGACCCCTCACTGTCCCCGGGCACCAGGGTAACAAAACCTGACCCCGCCTCCAAACCCCTCTTACCCCCCCCCCCCTCAAATTTTTACGGAGGATCCAGAGACAGAAAACTAGAGGCTGACTTACGGGAAAACACACCAGACGCTTCTCGTTCTTCTTGTTCTGATTCTTGTGTGTGTGTGTGAGAGAGAGAGTGAGAGAGAGAGTGAGGTATGTGCCCCAGGGATAACGGGATAATAGGAGAGAGAGGTAAGTGGCTGATTACCTGAAATGGTCCTGGCACAGGAGAGAGAATGGGGGGAAGTAGAGACAGAAAGAAAAAGACAGATTGAGGAAGAGAGAGCGAGATAATAGTCAGAATCGGGGAGAAATTAGAGAAATTAAGCAGAGAGGATGAGGAGGGAAAAAAAACAGGTAATGGAGGGCAGGCGGGTATTGAGTGGATAGAGTGATGGAGGGGTCGTTCTCACGCTTCGGTAGCCAGAACGCTGCTGATAAGACAGAGAGGACGGGACAGCTTTACACTGATACTCTCTCTTTCTGTGTGTGTGTGTGTGTGCAGCAGGTGAGTTCAGATGACTGTGTGTGTTTATACCACGCACTGTACGTTACACAGCCTAATAACCACAACCAAATAAGCCTGGGAAGCTAACTGTCTTCTAACTAAGTCTCCCCAAAGTCACACCGAACTGTGATAAAGGGGCGTTCAAGTGTGCCGCTTCAAGTGTGCAAAATCACCCGAATCTTGTGCAGCTGTTCTCATTGGACGCATGTAAAGTGACTCTAAATGACGTGGATGGAGGTACAGCATATGGCATGAATGTTTTTGATCTTATAATTTCCGTTTTTGTTTTATGTTATCTATGTATCTGCAACCGTGTTATTTGTGCTGCTGCCTGTCTCGGCCAGGACACTCTGGGAAAAGAGGTTTTTAATCTCTATGATTTATTTAACTCCTGGTTAAATAAATAAAAAAATATATAAAAATCTGTGACACTTTTGCCTCTGTTTTTCTTTTCTTTCTTTTTTTTTCCTTCTTTAATGTCTCCGGTAGTGAAACATTTCCAGATGTGAAATGCAAAAATGTAAGGTGACTTGGCTGATTTATGTGACTTTCTATGTCATTACAGCGCCTTTTAAAAAGGTGAAACAAGACAGGTATTTACATTTTTCGACTGTGCGTTAATGTGAAGGCGCTCAATTCAACGGTTTTTGTGCAATGACCAGCGGCGTGACTTTTACAGAAAAAACAAAAACCGAACACGATGCTGACGTGTTCCCGGAGCATTCATGGCTGCCCTCACATGACACACACCCCAGTCGCCAACATGTGCACGTGTGTGTGTGTGTGTGTAGTCATGTACGGTTTGTGTACGTCCCGACCTTCCTCCTCTTGCGGTGGATGTCTCCGATGCTGTTGGCCAGCGAGTTGGGTCCCAGCAGCGTGGCGGTGCTCTGAGGCCAGTCCACCGTCACCAGCGTGTGCTCGCCCATCAGCACCTTGCGCACGTTCTCTGCGCCGGTCACCCGGATCAGAGGGCGGCCAAGCAGGTGGGTCTTGAACACGTTGCCGTACTTCTGCCGCCGCGACGCGTGGAAGCCCGAACCCTGGACGGAGGGACAGAAAGGAGACATAAAAATAAGTCTTAGAGCTCATCAGTCACATATGGACTAATATTACCGGAAATCATCACCTTTTCTTTTTCTTTTTCATTGTTAAATCACCCAGTGTTTTTCTTTTTGCGTAGTTATAATTATTTCGATACCACTTTACTGTGTCAAGAAAGCGAAAGAGAAAGACGGGACAGTTTTACAGGCTTGTGCTTGGGTCAGAGAGAGAGAGACTGTCAAGGAAATGATGTGCGCTTTTACAGAAAGGTGGAACTTCCCTTTACCAGCAGAGGTGCACAGCAGAAGGTGTGAGAGGGCGTTATTTTTTGAGGAAATCCCCAAATGCTCCACCCTGTTCAGCCGGCGTGAAGAGAAAAGCTTTCCCTGTTCCTTCGGTTGATGGAGATCCCCGTCATCTCCTACTCCTAATTTCCCATTCCCATTCTCCACTTTTCTTTCTTTCCGCTCAGTTTGGATGGACTTGACAGGAACGTGATGGCAAACACTTAGGTATTGCAAAACAGTACACGGACGTATTGAACGTATATGACATCACTTTGTAAGGATGCGACGATCATTGTCATCCTCTTCTGAGCGTCATCATCACTCTCCTTGTCCAAAGTTTGCTCTACAAGCTGCCAAATGATGCTGATGGTATTTTGCAAACCTGACAACCTTTTTTAGGTTTAAGCTCTGCAGCGATTCTCACGACTGTTTTTTTCTTTTAACGCTCGCTATTAATTTAAAACAGCCTTTTGGGATCTGACCTTCCCTCCGGCTTTGATCTTCACCTCTAAAAGCTCAGACTAAGTATTTTTTCTCTCTTTGTGGTTTGGGGCCCAAACAGACCGTTTCTGGCGAGTCCCCACATGCTAAAAGTTACTGATGTTTCCATCATCTGGGCTCCCAGAGCAAAACGTAAACGTATACACCGAAGGTAGCAGACTGCAGACGTTTAGGAAGGTTAATTCAATGAAAAGTGATTTAGGATGCCTTCAGGATGTGATCTGAGTTCAACTTCAACATCAGTCGATGAATTGTTGAGGTTAAAGATTGTCAAAACATTTTCAGCTCAGGCTTCAAGTACAGTAAATGAAATATCTCATCCAGAAGGAGCAGAGTGAAGGAATGTAAAGAGATCTTAACGTGGTTTCTTTAACCTTCTTCAGCCTCCTGAAATATTTCTCAGTACTTTTGATGTTTTATCTACTACTAACAGATTTAATGGACCCAAATATACAAGCAGAATCTATATCTGAGTGTTAAGAGATACTTTAACCCCTCTTCTGTGTAGCTGTCTCCCCTCATTTATTTGGCTTTTGACTCTTAAAAATGAAACTACATCTCCTTGCGACCCCCAGCTGCAGGTTGCACAAAGCTACATTTCAACCAAACACTGGTTATTCCTTCTCGGATTGTTTTAGTTCAACACTTTTTGGAGCCCTGAACAAGTAAAATTATCCGTTTGAAATAAACAGAAGAAGAAAGAACCGAGTGGGTAATTTGCGCGAGCAGTGATAGTCCTCATTCCTTCGCCTGAAAAGGAGAAGACAGAGGACAGAAACTTGACCAGAAATTACAGAAACTCCAAGGACAAAGATGCCAAAATTGACATCTGATCTAGAGGAACTGGACCACAGAAAGACCGCAGCAATGTTTAGAGGCAGGATTGGCTTGTAATGCTTCAAAAGTTGCCTTAACTTCTTGCTGCAGAAGATACCATAAACGTCTTTGCCCCTTTTTCATGCGGGAACCCACAACGAGAAGCAACGCAGCCCATTTCGGGGCCCCTGCCCCGCAGTTTGAGCCGCCCAGCTGTCAGTAAACCCCCAGAGGACCAGAGCTGGAGCCAGTTAGCAAGCTGACCTGAGTTCAGCTTTGACGCTGACCTCTAAACAGTCCGGGTCACAGCAGAGCGAGAGGGAGCCGACCCCAGAACTGTAAATGGGCTGTTTGAGTGAAAATAATATATATCAGCCAGAGGGCAGCTTACTGTGTTACACACACACACACACACACACACACCAACCCTCGCAGACAAACACTTCATTCACACACACACACACTTTTAGACACACATACAGTGAAAACACACATACTTCAAATTCATAAAATTTACCAAAAAAATTGTGCAAAGCAAACAAACGCGCAGAGGCCTAACTGCAAATTGCCGTGACAACACTAACTGGTTTGACCCCAGTTTACTCCTGGGGAAAGAGATATGTACGACACACGGGTAACGTGTGTAAACATATGCACCAAAGACGCAGCGCCATGAGGTGCTGTAAAACAGTTATATAAAGAGAGAGTCTCTCTTTCACTGATTTATACATTTTCATCGAGTTTCTCTGTCTTTCTCACTTTTACTCTGATGGGAATTAACAGTAAGAGCTACTGTAAGCCTCGCACTACAGGGAACCAGCAAACCAGGAACCAGTGTGTTTGTGTGAATGACAGCGAGAGATTTATGTGTGTTTTTCAGGTGACTAATTTTAGCAGGTAGTTTGTTTCCTGTTTGAGACACACCTCTCACAGTGCTTCATCTTTTGCAGCGTTCCACTGGCTGAAGCTGCACATTTTCCCTCACAGTGATTTCTGGTTCACGGTGTAATTTGTGGCTCAGAGTCCTGCAGTGGAGCCGTGATACATGTAACACAATCAAATCAAAAACCGCTTCGGTCGCCAAGAGCTGTTAAAAGGAAGGAGGAAACAAAACTAACAACCTGCTCAGTCCCTCATCAACTATAAATATGAACAGAAACCATAGATTTGGTGGTGGAACAATCTTTAGCCTTTTATCCTTTTCTTCTGGATCATAGGATTAACAGCTGCTACTGTCGTGATAGTTTTAGGAGGTAGAAATGCATTCGTCTTAAATATGCAGGGGCAGCATTCCTCAACCTTCACAAACGCTGGATCCTGCACTTCCCATAATGCAACTCTTCAATGTGACTCTCCCCTGCCCGGTAAATGCACGCGTCTTTCGAGGTCCATGCCCCCGAGTTTGTAATCCAGGCTTTCTGTCTCTAAGCCGTAGCTGAGATCACCCTGATGACATCCCTGTGACATCATGTGGGTTATTTGGAGAAAACTGTCAGAGTGGCCCTTTAACAAGGCATACAGTTTTGATGACAAACCTTGCACGTTAATTAAACGTGACGATTGAATTGAACCACGTCTTCTCCTTTTTGTCTTACATCGTGAACCCAAAATAATATGGTGCTATATTTTTGTATATTTCTATCGTATTCGTGTTCAGCCCAGTATCCCCAAGAATCAGATGCACGATATCGGATGATTCCACGATTGAACCGCAGGACCTGGCGTGCCCTTTACATGGCGGGGTGGAAAGTTAGGGTGTGGAGGTGGTGGATGTAGCACACTTGACTGAAACAAACATGACCTTTTTATTCATTTTAACCACGATCTTTCCCCAACCTTAACCATACCATAGTTGCCATGCGTAGAAAGTGAGTGTTGACAAATGGACGTACAAAGAAACCATTGAATGCAATCCAGGGTTTTGCAGAATCGTCTTCCTTTGCATTGATGCAGTTTGCTGTGCTCGGGTGAGAATGTTCTTCCCGACGTATTAAATCATTTGTCACTTTGTTCAGACTAACTGCTTCATGGAAACGCTTTCCATCTCCACACGTTTCGGCGGACAGGTGCGACTCCACTGCATTTTTTTCTTTGTCGCCTGAAGACGAGACGAAATATCTGACAAACCACAAACAAAGACCTCCGCAGCCTCGCCTACCTTTTTCACACGGCATTTGCAGCTCGTCTCTTCATCCCCTTCTTGCGACGCACCTCACATCTTAATGTCTCTCTGTGTGAACTCGGCCCAAATTGAGCACAGATGCTTCAGCCTCTTTGCAGCTCCGTTGGCTGTTTCATGTTGCTTTGAAAACTCTGATTTCCAGACTGCTTTTACAGATGAAAAATGCTGCTAATTAGCATTCAGCCCCAACACGCCCCACCTCCGAAGCTGTGTTTGTCATTGCGCTTAAGCTACTTCAGATGTTAAGACCTTTTCACGAGGTGCTGACATTATTTAATCTGCACCACGCATCTTGGAGGTTTGATTTCGAGGCTTTACTCGATACGCATCTTGTCTTAGAGCTGCATTGCAGTCTGGTCTACACAGTCTCAACTACTTCTACGATGCATTTCTTTTTGTCTTTATGTCGGCGCAATATCACGTTTAGAAAGCAACAGCTCTTTGATTGTGAGGGATTTTACACCAATGCTGGACATTTTAGATTGCTGAGACTGTTTTCTGCCATCGACTTTCACCGTAGTTACTGGAATAGCCTCCTAAACGTGGCCCGTCAGGTTGATTTTTCTTTCAAGAGTGTGTTTTTAGAGAAACATTCGCTCCTTTTTCCCCTCACTCCTTCACCTTTCGCAGATTTCGGGTTCTTTTTCTCTCTCTGTCGATCTGTCTGGGTACAAACTGTTGACCTGAACTGTTTTCACAGCTCCTGTACACTTCCTTTTTTTACTGTGGCACACACACACACACACATTCACACACACACACATTCACACACACACACACCAGGTCGCCGGCTGGACTCTGGAACCCTCGGGGTGTGTGTGTGTGTGTAAGAGTGGGGTTGTTTTCCAAGCTACATTTTGCTGCCACATGGATGTAGAGTGGTTTAGTATGTCTGCCTGGCAGGCCTGCTCACACACACACACACACACTCAATTCGAAGGGAGTTCCTCAGGCAGCCAAACAAGGCTCCCTTTCACACTCCAAGATACAGCATCAGATTGGGCCGATTGTGTACCTTTTTGTGGTGTGTGTGAGTGAGTGCAGCTACGTGCGTTATGTGTGTATCTCTTCGTACGTTTTCTCTTTCCATTCTCTCTGTTTTCTTTTCACACACACACACACACGTTTGTTGGCCAGGATTTTGAAGGTTTTCATCTGTCGTATTCCCCACAAGAAAATGGAAAAAAGAATTGCGCGTAAAACCGAAAAGTTACACTAAAATAATCTGTGTGTGTGTGTGTGTGTGTGTGTGTGTGTGCACCAGGGGTGTGGTCTGGATGACATTTAGCATAAAAGGTGAGAAGTGTACACCCCCCCCCCCCTCCCAAATCTGGCAAAACGCACACACACACTCACAGAGCGAGTATGGAAAAGTTGTGATGTAATGACGCCACACTTCTGTTGCAGGAGAACACGTACGTAACCGCACACTGGATCACACCACACACACACCGAAATATAGACGTCGCCGCGGAGACGCAGGCGTCACAGCTTCACACTGATTGCGCAGGCTGAACACACACTTTCCCTCCAAACTTCAGTGAAGCGGAGGACCAGTCGCTGTAAACACTCGCTTAGTTTCGCAAAAAAACAACACAGAAACCAAAATTACGGCTGATTTTTACCACAGAGGTCACAGTCAACAAACCATAAAGAGGTTTTCTCTATATGATGAGGGGCATAACGTTTCTTGTGGGTGCGTTACCTAGCAACTAAGAGAAGTACAAGCTGGCTGTGGAGGCACAAAACATGATGTGTGCATGTGTATGTAAAGGGAGATACCGCTCAGTATTTTCCAGCACAGTGCAGTCGCTAGTTGTAAATGTGAATATGCCAGAACTCTGAGAATTTACGGCGCACTCGCACTTTTTACTGCAGCCTCATATGAATTGTGTGCTTGTTGTTTGTGAATGCAGGAGGTGAACGTACTGTGAATCTGTACAGTAAGCTCTTGACTTGTTGTGTGAAATTTCACCGCATGTCTGCAAAATGACTCTAGATTTGTGAATTTAACATTAACCTCAAATAACACTATTTTAGTCAATTCTATTTAAAATAATTCCTGTATGTGAAGTTGTCAGGTGTTATTAGGTTGGGGTAATCGTGACTGTTAATGACAGTAAATTAAGAATTACTGCTCTATTAAAGGGTGTTTAGGCTGCTATATTCTCCATGAAACTAATAGTTTGAAGTCTTTTGACTTTGCAGGTCTGCTTTTATTGAAGGTTTAGAGCCACTGTGTTTAAATCAGGGATATCGAGGCTCCACTATGCCCCTAATTTCATCACAGAATCTCTTATTTTGAATGTCAACTACAAAACAACATTTCTCACTCCTTTTGCATTTTGGTTTGTCGTATCTGAACAAGTTTAAACCTTCGTCTTTGTCTCAGCTAGCAAGCTCACAAATCAACGTGCAAATATAAAATCAGACTTCATTAAATGGTCTTTTACTTTGTCTGTCTCAGCCAAAACTCCCCGGTGACTTTAAGGTAAGAACAGCGAATGCAGCTTCACACTGGGCCCGGAGGCGTCAGAAGATATAGAATGAGCACAGAGCTGCAGGTTCAGATTTAGGATCAGTGTTAAGGTTATATTAAGGTCAGAATAACGGTAAAATTAAGGTTATGTCAGGGTTCATTTCTGAATATTTCAACGCGCACAATGATCACAGAAAGTCTCCCTGTGTCTCTCTCTCTCTCTTTCTCTCTCTACAAACACACACTCTTCTCACACACACACACACACACACACACCGTCCGAGCAGAGCTAGCTAGCGCCGGCCGTGCTAAAAATACCCCCGTCTGTTCTGTTGGGGTTGGCCTGGGGGCGAACCTGGGCCCGGCCTTATAAATGTCCTCTTTGTAGCGCAGTGGAAATGTCCAACAAATGACTCTTTTATTAGAGCAAGACAAAAAACACAGCTAATTATGTTTACTCAGATCAACGCCGCGGCTCAACCACCACACACACACACACACACACACACACACACACACACACACACACACCGGCTGGCTGGGGGGACAGCGAGAGTGTGTGTGGAGTTGGGAGAGAAAGTGCACTTTTGGAGCAGTTATAAAACAGAAATATTAGGGTGACCCTTACAGGGAGAAACAGAAGGTGATGGGGAAACAGTGGAAGGACATGAATGTCAGCCACAGTGAGAAACAAAGTGTAATTTGCAGGCACAAAACAGGAGAACAGAGCCTCGAGTTTGAGAGAAAGAAAGAGATGCAGTACGAGGATGAAAGTGAAAAAGTGTGCAGTCAATTAATTGTCAGATGTGTTGTCATCCTCCAGCTGAAGTTCTTTAATGGCACACGTAAACGCCTGAGCGATGCGCTTCCAATTTTTGATGACATGTTTTGGTGACCTGTGCACTTAATGTTAATGTTGCTTTGGCGAAAAGCATTTGGTAAATAAATATAGCGTCTTGTACAACGGGTGAATTCTACGTCTGTATCAACTGCGTTATTTAATAGTGGATTTAATAGTTGATCTTCTGTTGAGTTAACTTTGTAGCAACATAAATGTATTCCAGCTTAAAAAACAATTTATGTTCTTATTCAAAACTGGGTTTTTTTCTAGTTTTGGAGCCATAAATGTGCATAATTAAGAAAAAGAATGGTTCAACTCAAATTGGGAATTTGTTCTCCGTTGTATTGCGACTTTCAGTTTAGCTTGCATGTTAGTAAATGTCTTTTCTTTTACTGTCATGCACGGGTCACTTTAAATTCAGCTCTGTGCACACTTACAAGCTTTAACAAATCTTTTGCAGTGGCTCATCATCAAGTAAATTATTTGCTGTCTTCCATATTTACTTGAACCCTAATTCACAAACCAAACTAAACAAATTCAAGGAAAAAGATGCAGAGTACTGACTGGTAACTTCCTCTCCTCGCAGGTGCTGCAGGTACGTGCACGGCGGCTGTCAGCTGAAGCGAAATGCAACGGAAACGACGCAAGGAGACGCATCAGTCGATCTTTGCCAGCTTGGTGCAGGTGAGTCAAATGAGTTAAAAAAAAAAATGTATACAAGAATTGATTTGTAAAATGACAGAAACAGAAAGGAGCCACAATTCTGCCCACACGGCTTGCCTGACAGGTGAATATTGGGGAGATACAGTGCAGAAACACAAAACATGGTGCCAGAAAAATGTGGATCTTGAGCGCTACAACTGGAAAAAAGTAGCAGCGGGGAAGGACGAAAGAGAGGAAATCAGGTCAAAGGCTGTGAGGGAATTCCTTCTTTCTTTTCAGCTGTCAATCATTCTGCCAGTGCCAGAGATACCAAGGAACCAGTGTGTGAGTTTTTATTTGTGTGTGTGTGTGACTGTGTGTTTGAATGGTGCGATAGGTCCTCGCCTTGACAATGAACCCCGTCCCTTTGCGGTCACGCCACCACATCAGAGAGACAGAGAGGCCAGACGAAAAAGAGAAGAAATAAGAAAGTGGGATGAGAGAAAGGAAAGAGGGGAGGAAGGAAGGAAAGAGGGAGGAGGGGAGGAAACCAGATAAATGGTTAATAAAGAAAAATAAAGGAATGGGAAAAGAGAAAGTGTCAAAGAGGTAAGCGCCAAAACCGGAGCGAGAGAAAGCGAGCGCAGAGCGTGGCGGAGGAGGCGGAGGGATGGGGAAGGGTGCTCGTTTCAAAAAAGGACGGATTAACGAAAAAGGGGGCTTCGGATAGTTCAGCCAAAAAACACGGAGAATAGAGGGCAAGAGAGGGAAGAGGGGGAGAGAGAGAGGGCTGGCCCCTGACCTGGAGACATTATAGGAAGGGAGATTATGGTTGTCCAATACTCTCTAAGCACTCACCCCGGCACCCCAGCTAATACCCTGACCCACACACACCTCAACTACAAGCGAATACAGACGTTCAACTCAGCAAATACATGCAGCGTTCTGGAGATACTATATATTTCAAATATCCCGTGAAAAGACCAAAACTGTACAGTGAATTGATCCTTCTGTGCATCCACAGCCTGATATTAAAAACACATCACTGTTCTTCATCAGACACTGTGGTTTATTTTGACTCAAACACACACACACACACACCATCCCTTTATTAATCATAAAGAATCATAAGAGCACCAAATGTGTATTCATCCACCGCTGAAAATAGTGCCCAACAGAAGCACTATCTCCTCCTGTTTGAGTGACGTTTGCTAAAAGCTGCAGTGCCCAGCCGAGTCTTTTTTAAAAATGAAATTACATGTTGAGGTTTTCGTCTTCGCAGCGAAAGGAAGTTGAGAGGCGGACTAAGATGTTGTTGGGATATGTTGACAATAGAAAGATCCCATGAGCATTTACACACACATACAAAGTTCAAAACGGGTGTAAATGTGATTCTCACACACTCATTGAGAAAGAGAGCTTAACGTTGTGCTCTATACTCGGCCAGGGACAAGAGTGCTGGAGGAGGGAGCAGTGTGTTCTCGGGGTGAAAGAAGGGGCAAGGCAGGCCGCTGCCAGCAACTCCTACTAATCTGAACAAGAGGAGGAGGAGGGCAGGGATGGATGGATGAAGAGGGGAGAAGAAGAAGAAGAAGAAGAAGAGAGAGAAAGATCAAAGCCAGATTGAGAGTGATGCTTTTACCAAAACTTCTTTACATTTTTTATTTAAACTCTTGTTGTCGCTGGATCCTCTTGCGATCAAGAGGAGGAGGAGGAGGCAAAATTGGAGGAAGATGGGAAAAACATGGAGGGAGGTGAAGGGGGCGGCTGTAAAAGGTGGATGGAAGAGACAGTGGAGGAAAGGTGGGAAGGAGGTGGTGGAATGAGACGCGACACGAGGGGGAAAAGATTCAGGGAGTCAGAGCGGCAACACGGAAAGCAGGAACGTACAAACGCTGACTTTTACAAGCGGTAACGTGCCCGTCGATGCATTTCAATTAAAAGGCTTTAAAACCAAAAAACACGAGCGATGAGCGGTAAAGATGGAGAGAAGCTTAGAAAAAAAAGGTTAGAGGGGTGTGAGGAGAAGAGTCCTCGGAGGGTTCAAGGGTCCTGCCTTGAATGTTAACACTGTTACAACACACACACACGCGCATAAAGGGGCAGCCCGCTCAATGAACTATGCATCTCTCACCCAGCAAACACACACTCGCCGGTTCCCTGCCACTCATAAAGGAACCAAGACCGAAAGAGTTAACCAGTCGGCGTTTTAGCACGAGCTCACACACTTCTGTGCACGTGTGCTGAGTTAGTTTGTCTAGCCTTCTCTGTATGTGCGTCTGCTGCATGTTATGTGACATTGTGCTCATGTACTCATAGTATTTCCATTTACCACGTGTGTGTGTGTGTGTGTGTGTGTCGGTGTGTGTGTCGGTGTGTGTGTGCGTGCGCGCGCCTCAGGACTGTGTAACCGCAGCTATGCAGCACACAGCGTTCTGGACCGCAGTAATGGAACCTACTATAGATGAAGCCACCGGGCCTCACAATCCCAGCTCTGTCTGAGCTGGTTAAAGGCGCAGTCCACCTACAAGCAAGAAGCTCCCGCATGTGCTGTAAACCAGAACGGCTGTGAGGTGAGCAGAGGAGGGTTTTAGGATTCAAATCTTTCGCCTCCCGTCAGACCGTTGGAAGCCGTCGCTGTTAAATCCAATATTGCATTTTCTGAAATGCTTAAATCGGCACATGGAGTCCGAATGTACTGTAAACTGCGCTGGCTGTAAGATGTTTGTTTTCCAGCTTTCACAAATGTTAAAGGACAATATCTAAGTGCTAAAACATGTTTGCAATGCCAAGCGATTGGTTGAAGCGTAAAGTTAACCAGCTGTGACTCTGTGAAACCTATTAATTTCTATTTGATAAGACGCTGCCTTCAAATGCGACGAGTGACATTGTATTTTGGTTCCACACAATGTTCAGCATTTAAATAGTTTAAGTCCTGAGAACACTGTTGCTACACGACAAAAATAGATGTTGTTTTGTTTTGGTTTCAAAAATCATGATGCCAAAACTCGAAGCTCCCAAAGACTTTTGGCCAGCAAAGTTAGATGGTTGTTTTAAATTAACAGTCCTCGTAAAGACAACTGCACATGAAGGCAAGATGAATTCGCCGCTAAAAAGAAGGCATTACCTTCGGCCAATCCTTTAGCGCCTGTTAAATATTGAGCGGTTTGGTTTGTCCAAGTGCTATCAGAAGGAGCAGGAGACAGCAGGACAGGTGTAGGAGAGGAGGAGGAAGAAGAGGAGGAGGGAGAGCTGTCATCGCTGCGTGAGATGAGAGAGTGTCTGTTCTGCAGGACTGTTATTACTCTGCCCACCATCATTTACACTTCATCACTGCAAAACAGAAGGCAAGAAGACAGGCTGGCAGACAGAAGGACAACGCATTAGTGTGTGTGTGTGTGTGTGTGTGTGTGTGTGTGTACAGTATATATGCACGTGTATGCGATGTTTGCCAACTGCTGAAGGCCAAATTTTATAAATTTTATAAGAAAGAAACCATCACTGATAACACTGCATAGACATTGTGTGCGTGTGTGTGTGTGTGTGTGTGTGTGTGTGTGTGCGTGCGTACACAGCTCCTTCTGCCTCATTCACAAACTTAAATCACACAAACACTCGGTACAGTCTGAGTCTCTGTGCCGTGTGTTCATTTCCTCTTGTCTGACCCAGATTCAGTCCAGCCTGTCATGATGGCGTATTTGTGTGTGTGTGTGTGTGTGTGTGTGTGTGTGTGTGTGTGTGTGTGTATCAGGACCAGACCAGGAGAATCCGTACCCAGAATAGCAGATAGGTTTCCTCCTCGATGACTGAGAACAGCGTCAGTGGGCGTCTGAGTCTGTGTGTCGATATCGATTCTGTCAGACGGGGAAACTCTCGACGGGCAAATAAGTGAAATTTTTTTGGCAAGTTTGAAGAACTTCATTCACACGCTATGATTTCTGGGTAATGTATTAGTAACCTGCACACAATCCAAATGATTGTTTTTAATTAATTAATTTAAAACCAAGCCTGGGAACTTTGCACTTTGGTGACCCCAAGTGGCAGCAGAAAGTATTTGCCAGGGCTCAGTACATATAAATTATGTTACTTCAGAGAAACAAAATATATTTTTTTTTAGTCTTTTAATCTGACTTTTTTATTTGCAACACTCTCCTGGCAAAGAAGTTTCGGATGTTTGAGTTTAATTTTTCAAATCGGACAAAGTTTCTATTAAACAACGTTTATTTTGAATGTAGAGCATTCCTCCGAGAAATTAAACCATCAGTCTCCATCTGGTTTAGTTTATAAAAAATGTTCGTATGAGCTGCTTCACGTTTGTGTTCATATATCACAGTCTTATGACTGTATAGGCAGTTTTTTGTACAAACACTGAAAGGTGCGTGCGGACGCCATGAGCCTGCATGGAAAGCACATTGGCGCATCTGTGTGTGTAGGTACATATCTAATGTGCGTCTATCTCGATATACACATGAAGCTGCACCACGTAGGTAGTGTTTCAATGCACGTGTGTGTGTGTGTGTGTGTGTGTGTGTGTGCTCGGCTGCAACGCTGCTGCTTGGCACCGGCCCTTCAGAAAGCTCCAGCTCCTAATGAGAGCAGACAGGTCTTTGGCAGAGTGACCATAAAACTATTTCTGACGGCGGATCGCTTTAAAATGGATCCGTCACAAAAATGTGCTTCAGCTGCTGCTGCTGCTGCTGCTGCGCGTGTCGAGTTAAAAATACACTGTGTGTGCATATAATCACATTTCGTTGAGTGTCTATGTTAGGGGAGAAGAGGCGGAACAAAGAAGAGAAAATAACGAAACGTGGAACATATTTAAGGTACAAAAAAAAGCAACATGTTCCTACAAAACCTCACAATCTGCAGACCCAGGATTCACCTGTGTTTAGATACTTACCAAAGGCGGAGCAAAGACCTTTAGTTGAGGTGGCTATAATCGACATTTTTATAATAACTTTGTATAAAAAGGGGTTGTTCGTAGTATCCGCACCTCCCCTCGGCTTTACGGAGCTTTATAGAGACTTTGCAGTTAAAACAAGCCGAGACAAGTTAATACTACTAGCCTGAACTATCAGTCTCCATCAGTACGTCCACAAACCAAAAGAACAGGCTGTCAGAGCGTCGCTGATCTGGCGACCCATTTGAACCACCATACTTTAGGTGTAGAAACATAAGTTAACGCAGAAGAAGAAACAAACACGACCCTTGCAACGGTTTCTTCACTCAAGACAAGTTTGTCTCCCCTTACTGGAGCCCTCTGGATCTGGACAGCCTGAACTTTCAGAAGGCAGATCTTGACTCAAACCTTTCAAGTTGCAGTTGTATTTCGGGAACACCTCACCGGGGATGTGTACCCTTTCCTTGCTTGCTGCTGTGTTTTGACATGAACGTGTTTATCGGGTGCTGCCAACGTACTGTCTGCCACACTGCTAATCAAGACCGCTTTTGGTACAAACACCCAACATCTGCCATTTAATGTCTAAATGTGTTGAACTTAATCAAATGCTGCGTGCGCTTCAGGTCCCCCCCCCCCACCCCTCGTCTCTGAGCACGTCTGACATGTCGTCTCTGAGCAATCGAGCAGCAGACTAGTAGCTGAGACATAAAACAGCAAGAAGGTCCCATCAGATCTCCAAAGCTTTCCCACAGTGCAGATGATGCTTAGTCTGCTGCCCTGCATCTCTCTCTCTCTCTCTCTCTCTCTCTCTCTCTCTCTCTCTCTCTCATAGTACAGTTTAACAATATTTACGAGGCATTTCATTGACCACTTAACTTTAACTCTCAGATTAGTTCAGGACCCCCTCGGCCAGAAGACCGGCCAGGACTCTCTCTGCTTGTGGGGACATTTGGTCCTCATAAGTATAGGCACACTCACATTTTCGTCCCTCTATCTGACTGACATGCCCCCCCCCCCCAAAACCACCGTAAACTTGGCCGTGGTCCTCGGTTGCATTCCGGGAACACGTCTCGCTCGGTGTCAGATGCAGCGGAGAGGAGCACCGCGAGTTCAAGCCCCGCACACGGCTAACGTGCCTCCGCTCGTCGAGCCCCTGCTTTGCGTGGGGGGGGCGGGGCGGGGGGGGGGGGGGGGGGGGGTGGGGGGGGGGGGGGGGGGGGGGGGGGGGGGGGGGGGGGGGGGGGGGGGGGGGG
>JAVQJF010060743.1:0-23423 GCA_036023855.1 Gadopsis marmoratus
CATTCATTCATTCATTCATTCATTATCCATACTGCTTATCCCGAAGGGTCGCAGGGGGGGGGCTGGAGCCTATCCCAGCTAACATTTGGGCGAGAGGCAGCTGTAGCTGGTCCAGGTGAGGTTAATTAAACTGTGTTGTGTTAATGTGTAGTTTACTCTGTAAGAATGTAATGCATTTTGTGAGCTTATTTTAACTTTTGTGTGTAAAATCATTAACTGTAATGTATCTCTATTTATATCTCCATTTATACAATATTTTCCTAGAATTACTCCCCACCCAAAGCATAAAAAAACATTTTCAGGGACATTTTCTTCAACAGAAAATAGCTCCAATGGAAACTGTTGACCATGAGGTTTGCGGACAATCCAGAGTCACAGGGACACTGTTGTTGACATATTGCTGTTGAATTCTTTAAATGTCATATTTTGATGCTGTGACAACAACAAATGAAATTCCAATCAACTCCATTGGATTGAAGTGGAGGCAGAACGCTCTGAAAACCTGGGTGAACAAAAGCAAAACTCTCTGCACGACTACAGGAAAGTGAGAAAATATGTTTGTTTTTTTTGTTTTCTTTCTTTGTTATTTGGGTCAGCTGACCCCTACAATGCCTGCCAGTACTTTCCACATCTGATCTACTGTGCGTAAGTATGTGCCTGTGTATGTAATGTGTCATTCTTATGTGTGGGATTTGCTAAACAGCGTCAAAATATTTGACACTGCAGCAGGCATTTCAGGGTAAGTTTGATAGATTGAGGGTCCCGTTCTCTTTCTCTCTCGCTTCCTTTCTCTCTGTCATTCTGTCCATCCATCCATCCATTACAGCTGATCCTATTGTTCCAGACCCAGAGAGCTACGAGTTGACCCGAGAGGTCAGATAATTAGATGCTCTCCTTTGTGACCTGCACTAACCTGCAGTTCAGAGGACAGTTTGGTATGAGGCCGTGCCGCCGGAGAGACGAGCTCAAATAATACCGGGAGGCTGCAGTGTTGTGGGACTGATAATTGAAGTTACAGCATTTCTGGAATACAACACGACATGCTGGTGAAACTGCAGTGCTGGACATTAAAGATGCATGTTGGAAAGAAATAAACATGTATTGAGCAAATATGGAACAAACAAACCTGACTCTGGGAATGAGAAGAATACAAAAACTCAATATGGCCAAGTCTGTATCACTTTGGAGGATGCAGCGGTCTATAATTTAAAGGATTATTAGGATCTTTTCGATTGTATTTATTCGCTATCTGACCACCTCCTGAAGCCAAATACCTGCAACAATCCACACAGTGGATATTTAGCAGCAGTGTTAACATAGATTTGTTTCTACCATTCGAAAACAACTGAATTAAATGTAAAAGATTCCTCATTATGGTTTAAACACAACACAAGCACTTTCAAACTGGCTTCTGTTCAGTGTCTTGTCATTAACGCTCATCTGTAACAGCATCAGGAAGAAAACGCAACAGACATGATGGACTGAAAAGCAAAACACAGAAGAGACTCCTGGAAAATGGAGGAGAAAGACAGGTTTAAGTGAAAGAGGGTGAAGGCGAGGGAGAGAAAGAAGAAGCGGGCGTAGGAGAAGGTGAATCTGATTTCTCCCGGTAAATTGGACTCCCCTGCTTTCTCTAATTCATGTTTCAGAGCTACTGCATCGATGGGGAGAGGGCGAAGCGAGAGAGAGAGAGAGAGGGGGAGAAGAAAGGAAGGGAAAGGGAAGACAAATCCATGCAGGGGAGAGCAGAGGGAGAGAGGGAGACTGTGGCCGCTCTCCCACAGGCAGACAGCAATCAATAAATCAATAGGAAACTGTGGTTGGCTGGAGAACGGCTGGGGCTGGGAAGATGGAGGATGGAGGATGGAGGATGGAAAAGAGAGAGACCTGAATCAAAGTAGCTCCAAGATGGATGGAGCGAGGAGAGGACGGGAGAAGAGGAAGGGAGGGAGGGAGGGTTCAATAGAGGTGGAGGCGTCGAGAAGGATGCAGGAAGAGGGGAGGAGTGCGTGGAGGAAAGGTGGTTTTAGCAGGAGCTGTGGAGGGAAAATGGGTGGAGGTCCGGCAGGCTTTCGGGGTCCCCTCCCCGTCCTGCCTCCAGCACATCCTGCATCAGTGGTGCAGTGATAGGGCTTGGCACTGTGCGATGCCCCGCTGTGGTGTGCCCAATGAGCCCAGTGAAGCGCGGCTGTGTCTGGGGCCGGGGGAAAGCCGTTGGCCCCCTCTGCCCGCTGGGTGCAGCCTGGTTGACTGGCTGCTTGCCTGGCTGCCTGCCTGTTGGCTGCCTGGCTGGCTGGACATCGATCTCAGTGGGTTGGAGAGTACAGCTGGACGCACACTGAGAGCTGGGGCTAAATCTGGCTCAGGCTCAATCAACGTTTGCACCTGTCTTTTCCAAAGGGAATTAAACGTAGTAGATAGAGAGAAAGAAAGAGTAATGGTGTGTGTGAGCATGCGTGTGTGTGTTTATGTCTGAGAGAGTGTGTGTGTGTGTGTGTGTGTGTGTGTGTGTGTGTGTGTGTGTTATAGTTAAGTTTTGAAGGTACAGGAGGAGTGGATAGTTTGTAAGGAACATGCTGGTTTTTGTCATTAGTCAACATGGTTTTACTGCAGCAGGTGAGGCTGTAGTGTGTGTTTGTGATAGACAGAGTGTGTGTGTGTGCGTGTGCGTGTGCGTGTGCGTGTGTGTGTGTGTGTGCATGCCTTATCTACAGCACACATGGCTTTGATGTGTAAATGACAAGGTGAATGGGAAGAAGATAGCTGCTGAGCCTCACACAGATCAGGCAATTTGTTCAAGTTAAACAGCAGCGATAGTGAGATCAAATATTGTGTCTCCAGAATGTCTCCCCCACAGCTGTAACATACAAAAAAGATAAAACGTGAATTTATTACTTTTTATTTATTTCATGAAATCCAGTATTTTTTTTCCGCCATAGGTTCACAGCTGTGAATGTGTGTGTACTGCTGGTTAGCTTAGCTTGGTAGGTGCCAACAATTACCAGTGCCTCCCAACACTTCTAATCTTATATCTTGTTTGTTTTATCTGTCTTGGGAAGTCAAGAAATGGTCCCACACATAACAAAATTATCATTTTTATGCTTCAGTTATTTACAGATTGTTATCTGTGGACAGATCAGAACCCGTTTCCAGTCTTTATGCTAAGCTAAGCTAACCATATCCTGGCTGTAGATTTAACGCGGCATTGATCTTCTCATCTAACTGCTAAACAAATAAATGCACCTCCTAAAATGTCAAACTGTTCCTTTAAACGTCTTGCTCAAGGATTGTAGCCAGGATTTTTAGAGGATTTCCAGCATCCCTCAGAAGAAAATAATGGACTGGCCACAAACAAACCTCCTGAGTATTTTAAATGTCATTTATTCATTCAGTTAATGATTCATGTTGCTATATTTTCTGCTCATTTCTCCAGGTATATTATTATATCTATTAAATCTCTTTTTTACAGTATACTTTATTGAGGTTTTGCTTGACAACAAAATATATAGTCTAAAATAATGTCAGAATCAGCCTTTAAACAACCCCAAAAACAAACAACATCTCATTAACCCCCCTGAAATTCCCAGAAATATTACAGAGGACATGACCTCTGCGGTAGCTACGGCGTTGCTCAAGAGCGCCTCAATAATAGCCCCTGAGGGAGAAGAGTATTACATATTCACATTCCCTGAAATTCCCAGATTCCCTAACAATTCCGTCTTCTGCTTTTTAATTCCACGGGCCAGTGTGGTCCAGTGTTAGTGACAGGAAAGCTTTAAAAAATGATTTCTGCCATGATCTCACGTCAGATTGCTTTTTGATCCGCTGACTGAAGTAACGCTGAAGGAACATCGGACTTATTCAACAATTCAAAATAGCTTTGAATTATTCCGTACATTAATAGGTTGTTAAATCAATTTTCAGGTTTCCTCAAAAACATCACATTGGTAAAAACAACATCCATGTGTGATAAGCATGATGGTTGACAGTGACTTCATTTGCACTCGCTGCATTTTATCCCCTGTATTTAGTAACAGATAGAGACAATTTAAGCATTACAAAGTGGCAACTTAGACGATCGGATCTCTATTAGCCTGCTCGGGCAAACTCTTGAGATGTTTATAGCTATTGTCAATAGTCATTGTGCAATTAAGCTGTTTGCATTGATAGCCTGTTAGATGGCTTTCTACAGAGTCATTATCAACTGAGGCGGCTCTGCAGACTTTCAGAGACTTATTGCACACGTATAACTTACAATCACTGTCCAGCAACTCGTTAACCATGTATAACAAGTAACTACTCATCTCCTCGGTTTCCTTTTCTTTCTTTTTTCATTTTCCTTCCCCCTCTGTGCTCCCATCTACTATATTTTCTTAACCTTTCCACTCCCCCTCGTCTCCTCAATTTTCTTCTTCGTTTGACCTTTCCTCTCTTATTGTCTCTTACTATCCTTCCCGGTATTTTCCTCCCTCCTCTGATTTCTGCTCATGCCCTCTCCTGCATCCCTCCTCTCCTGCATCTCTCCTCTCCTGCATCTCTCCTCTCCTCTCCTCTCCTCTCTGGGGTCCCATCCTGGAGGGGCTGCTCCCACCCAGACACAGATGTCCCCCAGATCAGATTTATCAAGGCCAGTAGAGCCCTCAGCAAAAGGTCAGTCTCTTAAAAGCTGACCGATCAATGGTCCAACTCTTAATACTAACAGCCAATACTAACTGCTTTTTCGTCCATTCTCTTTTTTCTGTGTGTGTGTGTGTGTGTGTTTGACCATGAGTGCATGTATCTACATGTGTAGGTGTGTATGCTTTTATCCATGCATGTACCTGTGTGTGTGTGTGTGTGTGTGTGTGTGTGTGCGCAGCTCTGAGGACCGACAGAGACGAGGGCCCTGGGTGATACTAATCGAAGGGCCGTCCCTCAGACAGTCCTCTAATGACCCTTCCCACCTCTAATAGTGCAACCTTATTGAGGCTCTACTAAATATTTCAGCAAGTCATTAGCTCATTACACGTCATTATCTACAGCGTTTTCAGCCCGCTAGGATTAGCTGCGAGACTTTTAGCAACTTCTCTGTGGGAAATCAATAATCGGCAGACACTTTCAATCACCGGGATCATCTGTGTGTGGCTATCAGAAATGCACACAATCATACGTTTGTGCGCGCACACACACACACACAGGAAGAAACTGTGTTGATTTAATCTCATTTGTGTGTCGTTCTTACAAATATAGCACACCTGTCCTTCCTACAGATTTGCTAAATAAATGTTTAATTATTTATTTCTTGTTTCTTTGTTGCATCTCCCTCTGACTCATTTCCTGCCATCCCTCTGTTGTTTGTAAGAAAGTCATCAACATACTTAAAAATATAAAATTGTATTTATTTGGCCAAATAGTCTTCTAATCATTGTTTTTTTGTCTTGTGAATTTCTGGACAATTTTATCTCTTCAAACTTCTAAAAAAAATGACTAAATTTTAGGGTAACTAATCATAACTCAAAGACATTATGCAACTACTGACAATCAGTTACAAGCAGACATTGTAGACATTTACCTCACTTTAAAGTGTCACGAGCTAAAACATTTGTGAACCACTGACATAAACCGCCACACCGGCTTTCACAACAACCCAAATACAGGAAAATTAGATCGATTTTGAGTGATGTTTTTATTGACAATTGAGGATCTTGTACTAAACAAGATCTGTAAATTGCTGAGATGCTTTAATAATTATGAGATAACTCTGTTATGATATAGCGCTATATAAATAAAATTGAAAAAAATTTAATTTAATTAATACCAAAATAATGCCTTAGGATGTTTTTGGTGGGTGGAACATTTGGTGGGTTGAACATTTCATTTTATTTATGCACACAAAGGCAGTTTTTCCTTGCCACTGTCGCCTAGTGCTGCTCATGGTGGAAATGTTGGGTCTATACATGTAGAGTTGGTCTAGACCTGCTCTATATTAACAAGTGCTATGAGATAACTCTGTTATGATATAGCGCTATATAAATAAAATTTAATTGAATATACCATCAATCTGTCATGCTGTTAGTTGCTTTAGGAATCTGTGACCACTAGAAAACAAGCTAGTTATACTGAGAAAACTAAAAGCTTTAGCCTCATGTTCTGTTTTCAAAAGGCTTTAGAGAGGTAGAATCCACATCTGCTGCAGCAGCCTTCAGTATTCTGGTGCCACTATCTGGAATTAACAAACTACAAAAGGAACAAACTAGTCTACAGACTTTCATAAATAACCTGAAGACTTGACACTAGTACACTTAATCGACTGTACAGACCATTACTAGTGTTTGATATGTTTTAAAGGAATTCTCCAGTGATTCAATATTGCACTTCCATAAAGTTGAGGGACTCACAAGAGACAGATTCAAAAAAGAACAGTCAACATCGAAGCAGCAGAGGCCAAGATGGACTCACTTTTACTTCCTTTTATGGATCAAGCTCCAAAGAACAGTGGATCCTACATTTCCCATAATGCAACTGGGTATAATCTTTAATTAGAGATTAGAAGAAGAAGTCTCAACTCTCCCTGATGACATCAGAGTTATTTTTTCAAACTTCGGAGAGCTCTTTCTGGCACCTCCTGATGAATGATTGGCGAGCTGTATCGATACTGAGATTATCCTAAATTAAATTAAATTAACTGAAGAAATACAAGTGAAATATGAAAAGTCTCATATTTAAATCATCAGCCTTATGCCTCTCATTTCTGGCTTTGGCACCTGCAAGGTGGTTGTGACCTGATTTAAATAAAGTGAAAATATTTTTCACTATGATTTCATTCCTGATAATTATAGGTCTTGCTTCTTCTTGTGAAATTGTCTGAAAAATGCAAATTAGAACCATCACATCTGTGTCACCGTTCACTGCAGAGTTTACCAGGCGCCATCCATTTTGTTTTTAAGGGTCACGGGCCAAGGTTGAGTACCTCGGCTTTAATGTCTAGAAGGGTTTGTGTGTTGAACCTGAGCGTGCCTGCTGCCTGGGAGGGAGGCAAGAGCTGTTTAAGGCAACCATGAAACCTCTTTGACACACTTTAGAAGTCACTTAACAATGGGCAGGGTGTGCGTGGTTAAGTGTGTGACTAATTTCCTTTAACACAGTGTAAGATTGAGAGACTCAGGGCCAGAGGGGGGGCAGAGCTGCTACTTGTTAAGAAGGTCAGAGGTCGGCTCTTCTTGAATAGACCCAGAAATCCCCAATCAATTACGCAAACACATACACAAACAGAAACACACGCCTGCGTATGAATGCATGTACAAATGCACACACAAGAAACAGAGGACTCTATTATAAGCTAATACATTTTTTGGTTTGGAGCCACGGTGCTGCATACCGAAGAGAAACGGATATAATTCCGTGGGGGCAGTGAATCGACAATCAGTCAACGACAAATGGGAAGCACAGCGTCTGTAAACAGTCTTAACAGTTACAACCTGAACAGCAGATTTCTCTGCTCTGGCTTTGCCTTAAACGACGTATCTGTGGGTCCATCTATCACTCTCTCCTCACCTCGCTCCTCCTGCTGCTGCACCGAGACACAAGAGGGGGATGTTTGAATCAGCTAAAAGTTTAAAAGCTTTATTATAAAGAGGAAATACAATTGCTGTCTTTCGTTGCTCATCTGTCTTCCCTCCGCTGTTGTCCTATGTCCATTTGGGGAGCGGCGGATTTACTCAGCAAAAACAGCAAATCTCCTCATTGGAAAAATTAATAAGTGACATACAGTGTGATCTAATCTAGTTTAAGGTTGGGGACCAATCAAGGGGAGCGCAATGAGTTTACAAAATCAGATTTCAGTTACCTCGCCATTAAAGTGTTTTCGTTGAGCAGAAATGCTTCTAAACTGCATCTAATGAAAAGGAATTAGTTCATGAGATTTAGTTCATATTATGGCCTCAGCAATTATGTTATGTGATGCTCACTTGCACAGACATATTTTTAAATGTAGGAAGATGTTGAATGATTTATTGAGTTTGATTCATCTTCAATGAATCGCAGGTAACGACCACTCAACACAATATTCCAACACTTTTTTCAAAGTTAGCTGGTGTTGGAATACAGGTTAGGTAACAGATTTACATTGCTAATTAAAACTTGTAAATGTAATAGTAGGATGTTGTTGCGGCATTTTCTCTAATTAATAATAAATGTGCTGTGGTTGTGTGGCTATATGATTACTGCAGATAGAATTTAGGATCATGCATTTTGCATGCACTAGCTGAAGTTGTATCATATAGCTTTAATAATGAATATGTCCTTTCAAACTTTGTCATATGTGCCCACGATGCCTTTTTACATCCTCCAATCCAAACGTCCACCTAAATCACACGCAGCTGTCCTACATTGTACAAAATCTGTTTGTTGTTTTCCGTCTTTCAGTTTTTACACTCCCTATCTCACTCTCCTCCTCTCATTTCTCCCCTCTCCTCCTTCGTACTCATTTCAGTCATAGGCTCATCCCAGTGTCCACCCCAACAATATTTCACATCCTGATTTATTTTGGTCCTGGAGTCATGTGACCCTAAATATTGTAACTGACCCTGGGCATATTGATCTCCCTGTGTCGGCTAGTACTGCGACTTCCTGTCTTACAACGACCCTATGAAACCCTCCACGATCCATCATTATCAACATTTAGGAAAAAGAGCAATGCGTTCCATATTTATCTGTTTGTGCATGTGTGCGTTTATTTGTAGGTGTGGGTACCTTTGTGTGTGTGTGTGTGTGTTTCTCTAATGATGCTATTTTGCCAGAGGAGAGAAGAAACCCCTGTCACCATTATAATGAGGGGTATTTATATCAGTTACCTGGCAGTAAACCACTCTGATCACCTCCCCTCATGTCTCATTCCCACAAGACAGGTGTGTGTGTGTGTGTGCGTGTGTGTCAGTGCGACAGTGCTGGTTTGCATTTGTAAGTACAAAAACATCTGGGGTTAGAATACATGGCGGTGGCAGTGTGTGTGTGTGTGTGTGTGTGTGTGTGTGTCTAAGTGCACATAAATGGGTAAAGGTACAAGAAATTCACAGGATCTCATGGACACAGCACAAAGTGGTGTGTGTGTGTCTGAGAAGGAGGTGTGTGTCGAGGGTGGAAGAGACAAAGAGGGCAAATTGAAAGGAAATGATGAGCGATGAGTCTGTGTCGCACATTAGTGTTCAGCTGCTTTTTTTCACCATTATTGTCCGTTTCCTTGGACCTTACTGTGTGTGTGTGCGTGTGTGTGTGTGTGTGTGTGTGTGCGTAGCCTTAGGGTGCAATTTTTATCCTTATCTGAAACTCCAGGAGTGTGACACGTCTAGAAACGCCTTTAGAAATTTCTACATCTTTTGACCAGAGGCCTTAAAAAAGTGTGTGTGTGTGTGTGTGTGTGTACTTTACACCTACAGCCTTGGTTGGGTCAGTGCATGGATGTATGTGTGTATATGTGCATGTGTGTATTGGGATAGTGGGGGTGGGGGTGGGGTGAGGCCGTATCCATGGCAACACCCCACCGCCACCCCCACTGGGTCCTAAAAGACAAAGCCTCACACACACACACACACACACACACACACAGAGCACTACAGGGCCAGCTGAGCCAGATCAATATTTCTCCCCATTTAAAGAACAGAATTCAGAGAATGGCTTTTCAGCACCCAGACTGCAGCCGTGCTTTAGACCTTGGGTTTTTACACTAAACACCCAATCTGCAAAGTGGCGAGGGTTTTTTGAACCGACACAAAATAATTCCAGGCTTAAATCCTTTCTCTTCATTTTTACTGTATTGACAGATCCATTCAACCCTGTGTCTATCTCCCCTCCTTTACTTCTATCCTCTCTCTCAACTCTGTTTCCACTGTGTGAGTGACAGGGTCAGATTGCATTCAGCATTCCCGCTCTTTGTCCCACCCTGTGGCTGACCACAGCTCAGGCCCCGGCAGGTCCCTCTCTGGTCCCCTGGGGCGTCCGAGCCCATCTTTGTGACTGAAGGGCTGGACTGGCCTTGGCCCAGTGGCCCTGCTGGCTGCCTGGAGGCTGAGGGGGGAGGGGGGAGGGGGGAGGGGTGCTGCGGGGCCTTGGGTAAGAGAGGGTTGGGTCGTTGACTGCTGTCAGTGGGTGTAATGGAGGAGGGCTCCCTCTAGCAATGCTGAGTTGCAACAACAGGGGAATAACCTAAAAAGAACAGATCCTTCTAGTGCACACAAAGAAAAGCAAACAGACCGATTATTCCAAATGCTTAAAGCTAAATTTTTCCTCCAAAGTATAACATGCCAGCTGAGAAATACAGGGGAGTTAACATGTATGTAAGACATGCACACAACTAAATGCACAAACTCACACAGAGCATCGCCCAAGGCTGATTGGTGCATCCTGTTTCTGAAGCAGCCATGGGAGGTTTCCGAGGCCTCTCTGGTTCGATATCTTGACAGCCCCAGTGTGTGTGTGAGCATTGTGAGCGCCTGCATTTCATTAAGCACATCCCACACAGCGGCCTGTCACTCTCCTCATCCAAATGGAATATTTCATTGTTCCTTGATTTTGCTTGTCCGGACTCTTCGCGGGCATGAGCCTTTCGGTCTTCCGCCATCACTGTTGAGACTGTGATCTGATTGAGTAAACTGATAATTGATTTCATCAGGCAACGAGGCAGTGGGCCACTCGGAGCAGAGACTGAAAGATTGGAGGGGACTTTACCTGAGTGGGTTCATTTTCTACATAATCCTCCACAATCATCCTGCAGTCATCACCATGCTACTGGAGAGCCTGTGTGACACATTGAAGATTACTGTGCAATGCTCTCATTAGATGTTAACACTCAGTGACCTGTCAAGTGCTCTTGAACAAAGCTCCAACAGCCTGTGGTGGCACTAATGAGAGAACAGTGCATAGGTGGAGTGAAGAGAAAGTCAATTCCATGCAGCGGTGAAACACAACTACACTTTTAAAAAAGGATGATTCAATTTTGAACATGTCACTGCAGTTTGACACAACACACTTGAAAGAATAAAGACCTGGTAACAGCCTCTGAGGGTTTTACTCAGTCTGTGTGAAAGATAATACACATATTCGAATAAAGGCTTAAGAAAATTACTTAATCTCATCCAACCTTCCATCCATTTTCTAAATGTACTGTTTAAGGAGACTGGAGCCTATCCCAGCATGCACTGGGCAAGAGGCGGTGCACCATGGACACGCCGCTAGTCAATCAAACAAAAACATCTATAGCCACAGGCAATATAGTGTTTAATATAAGTGAAATTTCAATGCACTTAATGTGTGTAGGTGAAAAAATGAGCACCTGGAGGAAACCCACACAGACACAGAAAGAACATTCAAGGTCCACCCGAAAATGTCTGTTTTGAGTATCACTCACCTATCACTAGGCCGGAGAGGCGGCTGAATCGCTCACTGATTGGATGAATGAATGGATTTCAGTTCACAAGTTTTTGGTGGTGGGATCAAAACACCCACAGAAACACACGGGAATACACTTTTCCACTGTCCATCCACGCATGCTTTCACAATTCCTGTCTGCTGTGAACTTTTTTCACCACTGGAAACAGAATTCAGACTGACCACAGCTGCAATCCTTGTGAGGAACATTGTGAAGGGTTCGGGGAGTGTTAGTTAATTACTTTCACTTCAACAACGCGGCAAAATAGGCAATGATATTTTTGTTTTTGAATTTAAATAAAAGGTACTTTGTTGTTGCTGTGAAATGCATTGATGATTTAATTCGAACAGCAAGGGATGGTGATTGAGTACTGTAGCTGGCCTTGTGACAATAATGGCATTTTCAAATCAATGAATGAGTTAATCAATTGACAAACATGTGATCTCTAATAGGGTTCAGACAATAGATACTTGGCAACTGTCAGATATTTTTTTATACCATTAATATCAAGGTAACTATTAGGGGTGCACCGATCCAATACTGACCTTATTAAGTGAACCAGGTATCGGGCATGACATGACCGATCCACATTAAATACAATTTCTTTGTTGATGTTGTTATCAACGTCAGCGTTTCACTATCAGTTACTTTCATCGAGTCACAACAGCTCAGTTTTTAGAGCCACAGAAATCACTGGTTTAATGTTACCTTGCATACAAATGGTTCCAGTAAGTTCCACACAGTGAGTATAGAGGTTTTAAATTTGGGGAAAAGAGAGCACTGTTGGCACCAGATACTGTAAATTGAGGTATCAGATTTGGTATCAGGACAGAAAAAGTTGCATCCCTATAGTATCTCATTAACATATCAGGTTGTGGCATTGTAGGAAATATATAAATCAGTGAGCAGGACTGTTTTATTAAAATATTAGATTTACAGGATTTTTGCAATAAAGTAGCCCGATTTGTCATAACAACAACAGACATTCCCATCTGGTTATTTTATATATGAATGGATTTTTAACCCAATCTTGAGAAAATTGAATTACTCTATCATAAAATAGTAACGATATAAAAGAGAGGTGACTGTGACCCATCATGGCTTGGACCACATCGCAGACAGACAAGAACCATTCAAAGATATAACGTCTGTGCTGGTTATTCACTGGTTATTAGATTTCATATCGTTTTATTTAATTTTTGTTACAAACGTAACCTTTTCTGGTTTTATACAGCGTCCTCCCTCAATGAGTAATGGATCAACAGTGCATAAATGCAGTCCGCAAATGTCACTGAGTGCATGCCTCCTTCATTTTTCCGGTGACCTGGTATAGTGCCGCGTGTCTGAGCTATTTGTGGTCGTGCTTCTTCCTTCAGCAGAAAACCTTGGTCAGCTACCAAGGTTTTCTGCTGAAGGGACGAGCCAAGATATACAGACTGGGCAGACACAGCCATTTTTCAGATGGGAGAGGGAGACGTGTGCGCACTCACACTCCAATACACACACATCAGGGCACACACACGCACACACACAGACAGACGAGGGAGGGAGGTGGTGGTGAAGTGGCAGGCTAAGGCGACAGAGTGAGGTGGGGCCAGGGGTTGTGTGACAAGGGGACGGGGACACGCTGTCGGTTGTGTGTGTCCGGGGTAGTGATGTTTCGGTGTGTGTGTGTGTGTGTGTGTGTGCGGGTGTGCTTGGCGGTGACACAGACACCTTGAGGTGTGGCAGACAGCCACCAGCTGCCTGTAAAAGTGTGCTGGATGGGGACAGTCAAAACCTGGAGAAAACAGTTATATATGTACCCAGTGGCTTCACTTTTGCCAAATATTCTTGTGTTGTAGGATTTAATTAAAATGTTTATTATACAATGTTCTTACTGAAAATATTGTAAGGAGTACAGCTTTGCAGTAAGGATCTAAATATGCGCGTAAACAAGATTCAAGTTTTTAATGTTTAATAAATTGCAAAAACATATGTTTGCAAAGTGTCAAAACACTCTCACTGATACTAACAGTCATGACAGTGTGCGGCTGCGTGCACAATACCAGGAACCTGAAACTGAAGCAGCTAAATGGAATTCAGACATCATTCATTTCATTATTTACACTTGTACACGTCTCTACATTTCTTCTGTGAAAAAGGCCTAAGAGGTTGCTGTCTTGCAGGTGAGGCGTCAGAAAACTGTAACAGGGCTGAGAGGGATCTATGTATGTGTTGTTCATTTGCGTGTGTTCATCTCTTGTTGGCATGTTTAACAGTACTGCAACTGACAAAGATGTGATATTTGTACACTTAGATATGACTTGTCCAAAATTCCCTTATATGGAAATCCAATATTGGATACTGACATGTCAATGTCCAATCGGTAGGTAGATACTTTTTGAGACATAATTTCACTGAGCACGATGCACAGTACTGTAATTAAATAGTATTCTCAGTAAACTGTAAATGTTCACCAGTGCTGCCCCAAAACAGTCAACAACTGTCGGACGCAGCTCTCCCCAATTCCAATGTAGAAAAACGGTGCGAGAGGAGGGGAGTTTAGCGGCAGTTTGAAGATGTGACAAGCACTTTGTTTGAAGCACAGCAATGCCTTCAGGCCTGTCTGCGATGCCTTTAGGCCTGTCTGAGCAACAGTTTGTTCAGCAAAGATTTCAAACAGCATTGTTTGGAGGAATCAGAGTTAGAAGAAAGTTAACTTGTACCATAGCTACAATTTCCAGCAGCCTGTGTTTTCTTTTACTCTTTTAAAACTGTAGTATTTGCCTTTTAATTGTTTTACATGAAATATTGCAGCAGTATGATAAACCCTGATCTAATACCATGGGGTATAGCAGAGGAAGTATTTTTAACTTGGTCCCTTTGCTGTATCTCTGATACAGCACACTTCTTTAAGCTCAAGCTCACACTTTCCTCAGCGTTCCAGATTCATTCATTCCAATAATCTTACTGCAGCTCCATGGCAGTCCATTCAAAATACAAAATAGATATTGTGTGTCAGCTTTTTTTTTCTCTCATATTTTCCATGTGTGACTCGTATGTTCACCGTGGCTCATTAGTCTAATACATCTGTCAGTGCTTTATTAAAAGCCCTTTTCACTGTGCCTCTACAGATGATCATAGCTAATTTTACATGGCAAAGAGTAATGTGTGAGCAGAAATCACAGCTGTCATTTACTGGCCTCCGTCTAGTCCCGCAACAGGAAGCTGAAGCAGGCGTGGCAATCATACTTTATTGTTTTATGGTTCTCAAATAAAAACATGAATCATCTGGCTTTCTAAAGTGCAATGTCTAATAATATCAGAGTGACTGTTTCTGCCTGCGTCTGCACTCTGAGGGAATCATTGGTGTGTGTGTGTGTGTGTGTGTGTGTGTGTGAAACGGAGACTGAGAGGAAGAGAGTGAGCAAAGCAAGAATGAAGGAAGAGTGAACAAAAAACTTGTAGCACGTGTGTGTGTGTGTGTGTGTGTGTGTGTGTGTGTTTGTGTTCCTGCCTGTGTGTGTGCTGTTGCCCATCAGTAGATGCTGGCTGATTAAAGTGCAGGGAGGAGGACTGGAGATACTGGAGGCATCACTCAAACTAGATTTACACACACAGAGACTCTCTACGGCTGAGAACCAGGTGTCATTCCTTTCAATATATCGTGCATAACTCTGGTTTTACACTCTAGGAAAAAGCATCAGCTCATGTCTGAAATGTATATGTAGGCTGCCTTTTTCTTGTATACACAAATGTATACCATGAAAAGGCCAGAGCAGCTAACTATGTGTCTCTTTTAGAAAACGAGACACTTTAGTGCATGAAAATCCAATTAGGGCGTCTGTTTCCTGAGATGGCATCAACTATCATACCACGTTAAAGGTTGTCTGGGTGGGACGTCTCTCTCACTTAAATGTTTATAGGCCAGCATTTCTTTTTTCATGGCTACTTTCTTTCTTTCTTTGTGTTCAAGTTTTAATATCTGACTGCGGGCATGAAAGTCGTATGCATATTTCCATGTACTTATTGTGTCTCTCTTCTCATTGAGAAGCACTCTCTAACAGTGTGTTAAGAACAGTGCGCCATAAACCGCTGCTTCTGGGGGCTCACTCAGTCAATAGTGTCAGATATTTATGGGACACGGCTAAGTCTTTAAATGTACGTGTTGGTAAAAAAGAAAAAACGATGATTGGCTACTGTACACTACAAAAGAGGGCCTCGATTAAAAGCACAGTAGTAGAAAAAGTGCAGATGAGGTTACAATACAGGTTACAGTAAATACAAGATAGGTGATACGCATATATGAATTAAATACAGATATAATGAATATGAAAGGGGAGTGGGGAAGTAGGGTCATGACTGAGGAGTGGGCTAGCGCTGGGTTTGAGAGTTTACGGTCTCTTCCTGTTGGTGGAGCTGGTTTACTGGTTGCTCAGTCAATCTCTGGCGGTAGTTGAAGGCTGTCTAATGCACTATATGTGCTGTGGCAGGCCAGGATCTGAGAGGCAAGATTCACCTGGACAAAGGACGCTCAGCAGCCAGAGATACACAAACTTCTTTAGGATTTCTTTAGTCAAATCGTCAGGGAAACAGGTAAGGGATCAAACGTTAACATAAACTCTTCCTTATCAGGGAATGTCTCTGTCTCTATCGGGCTCTCGGTGGGGACTCTCCGAATCTCTCACCGTCTCTCGCCCTGTCCATCGTCGTCTCCCTCTCCCCGTGTGCCGGCTGCCTTATGTCGAGCAGCCAGTCGATTGGTCAACTGCAGTCCTCGTCAGCTGATGGCTGACAGGTACACTCCCGCTCAGGTGTTCCACGGCAGTACTTAGTGTACGGGATGTGCACTCCTTGGCTGACTCCGCCATGCCTCCTCCTGGGGCTCTGCCTCCTGGGGGGCTGTGGCTCAGCTGTCCATCCTGGTCTGCCACAGTACAAAGAGAACATGTAGAAAGAGAAGTCCAAAATTTCTTGCCGCCTATACGATGTCTTCGCACGACTGCACCAAGTGAAATTTTTTTTAACTAGTACAGGTGACTAAAAACTGGGGAGACGCAGAGCCTTGCGTTGTGCACACATTGTCATCTTGTTCATGCATTCATGAGCCCATAACCCTAGACGTGACCATCACAACTACATCTAACCCCAACTCTTAACCTAACTCTCTTCACAGGCAGGGAACATTCAACAACAGTCTGTCTGACTCATCACCTACCTTTCTCAGTCATTTCTCTTCCATCTATCATTAATCAGCCCCATCTCTCTTTCTCAATCTCTCTGTGTATGTCTCTCTCTCACTCTCTCTCCTTCTTCGCACTCCACTTCTGAAACAATCATCAATTTCCCTTATCCCTCTGTGTTATCCTCTCAATCTCCCTCCATCTTCAGCAGAGCACATCCAGCAGAGTAGTTCCTCCTGGTTGGCTGCGGGCCACCCAAACCGGTCCCTGTCATTCACCTTGCTCCCCAGTAGCTGTCAGCTGACAGCTCCATGAGCAAATCAATAATAATCTTCAGCCAGTGTAATCCTATACGTGAGGATACCCCTTAACGCACCAACAGCTTGCTGGTGTCGCTCGTCGTTTTCATACATTCTGATTAGCATATTCAGTGTAGTTATGCAGAGAAGGCGCTGAGAAAATCAGAAGCCGAGTGTCACTTAGACAAACAAGCCATACGATGTGAAAAACAGGACACGTGCAGGCTCTTGGGCCCACGGGTATATCTGTTATGTTCATGAACATACACAAAAAAATCACAAATACACACTCGTACCCACACACCGTCCTGTCCTGACTGTCACGGAGGCTAAGGTCATCTCATTTGATGTATGAGCCGACTCATATGACAACCTTCATATAACTCCAACCTCTTTCCTCTCCAAGAAAATTAACAGGACGGGCTGAAGGACTGAAGGGGAAGACGTGATCTTGCTCTTGTCTCATAAAAAATAAACCATAATAAAACAAACTTTCTGTGGCCGAGTCTTATTTCTGGACTTTTTCGGTCTTGAGGAAATTTTTTTCCTCATTATTTGCTGTTGGGTGCTTGTAATACTGTGGATCTATAGGAGTCTAATCAAATGATCTCTTTCTTTCCAAGTGTGTGATTCTGGGATACTAATGTCAGGTTTGAATTAAAATGGAAATATAAATTTCTTATTCTAGATAAAACATCTTTTTGCTACCGAGTTGTATTCACCACACAATAATGGCTACGAAAAGAAATGGCAGATTTCTTCCCAATTTTACAGTGACGGTCAGCATACTGCAACTCGCACAGTTGTCACACAGAGCTGTTTTCCATCTGGAAGAGCTAATAACAGGAGATGCAACAAAATGAAGGAAGATGAAATTCAGACAGAGAGACGGTTTCAAAGTTCTCCAAAAGCTTTAGCCATCTCTACTGCACATCACTTCCCTGTTTTATCACCTGATAAGGAATTCGTTGCTTTAGCAAGCACGAGGGAAAGAGCTTGAGGAGAGCTCCTGTTGTGGATTTGGTAAAAAGGCTCTGCTGTAGGTGTATTTTTCATTTGAGGTCAGCAATGATAGTTGCTCTAGCAGCTCTGGTGGACATATTCATCTTTGTGCGTGGTGTTGTAGCGGCAGCTCAAGTTGAAATCCTTCATGGCTGATTTTGTTTACAGGCACACTAAACACAGAGGTTGGCCTTTGAATTCTGAATAAAGATGATCTGTTTCCCATCTCGCCTGGAAGACACGGTTCTCTTGGTTCAGTTTTATTTTTGAGCCGCTCACGTCTCTCTTTCTTTCACGTATCGTTGCGGGAAAGCGGTTTCTTTCAGGGAGCGCCCTCTATCAGTGGGCAGTATAATTACAATTGGGATCTGATTCAAATGTGGTCACATGGCCCGCTTGCTTCCAACGACTGCTAAACAAATCATAAATCATAAACATTATAAAAGCACCATTTACATTAACAAAGGAATCTGCCAGGAATGTGTGTTTGCATGTACTTCATATTTTCACACAGCGCTGCCTTTCTGAACATGGCCTCAACATCTCTAACCAAAATGCATTGTTTGTGTCCCTGAGGTCTGACAAACGTGTTCCCTATGCTGACGTTTTGAACATTTTGAAACCAGCATTGTTTACATCCATGTTTACATTGGCTAGCATTCTACTTCTTTTGCTGGTGCCATGTCACGTTTCACCAACTGTCAGTCAATGGAATAGCTTAGACTTTTAATTAGCAAGAGTCACTCGTGTGCTGGTGCATGTACATGTGCATCTTCGTGCTCGTGCTATTAGACAACAAGATACATAACAGGGGAGCCACTCACCAAAACACTTCAATTACAGTATGGCACACCAAGGCATTGTAAAATTCGCCTATCTTCTTCTCTTTGTTTACACCTTTGCTTCATCTGTCAAGTGGATTCGAGAGATGAAAACTCAAGAAGGGGATCATAGCTTTCACCTGGATCAGTCTATCAGTGATCCTGCTATTTTGTAAAGCAGAGCGGGGGGTTGACTATACAGGAGGATCTCCTACACTCTTCTGCCTTCTTCACACCTATTCTTTCCCTTGAGTTAATCCACTTGCCCTCTCTCAGCTTCTCCCTCAGATACTATCTCCATCTGCTGTAATTACAGAGACCCCCACCCCCTATTCTCTCAGCCTTGCAAAAACATACACACACACATAAGACACTGCCCACTGGTGTAATTCATGCTGCCTAGGGGGTCATGGGAGATTATGAGTGGGATCAATCAATGTGATGGTTCACACACACAAACGCTCACACACACATGCACAACCTCATCATCGATGTGGGCCTCCTTACCTCCCCTCTCCTACTGGGGGACATCCTGCAGCTAATGAGGACACACAAACACCGCTGACTGTATTGACCACCTTAGCTTAACACGGTACTTCATATATGGAAGACCATCAGCATGAAGACTCCCTGCTCCACACCTGCTCCACCAACGGAAAGTCTAGTTAAAGACACAATTACCACCCCCCACGAGACAACGTCCAGGTGGACTCTACACTCTCTCACAGTGCTTTCACTTCCTGGACTCTTCTTGCCGTTTTTCTTCCTTAGCATGTGATTTATGTCATACCAAAGGATGCACATAAAAATTCAAACTAATATTGTGCATTACAGCCTGCAAACCATTTACATAAAAACGACACTTTTACATCCGTCACAGTAACAACCCAAGGGGATGATTACACACATTTGTATAGCATTAATACTTTATTTTCTCCTGCACAACTGGAGGATTTCTTTTTTAGTGTGACAGTAGAATGCAGGACAAATCACCTTCAACTTGAAGACAAGTCTCACAGGGCAGCAAATTTCTAAAAGCACTACATCATGAGTTAAAGGAGCTTTCTGGAGAGAACAATGCGTTCTCTGGGACCCAGTTTCTTCAGGTTTGTCCACTGGGTTTAGCTCAGGATTACTGGATGAGTGAATCTAAAGAAACCTGATGCACAATGTGTTGTTTATTCTATTAATATGATGCACCTTTGAAGATGGCAGGTCTAATATTTGGTATAGTCACAGTAGTATTTCATAACAACATGACTGACTAAACTAGTATGACTTCCTAGTGACTGGTTTCACATTAGACTGTGTGGAAGTTTCTATCTTAACAATCTTATTTCCCATCAGTGATCTTTATGATATGCTGAGAGATGCAGACAGATTTCATTGCATGCATCCCTCTACCTGCTTGTCAGTGCTGTAAGGTAATTAGAAACAGGGCTAGTGCATGCTAGTTACTAGTTGAAGCGCACACACCAGCCTGCATAGACATGTTTATTTAAAAACAATGTGTTGGATTGTACAGTGGAATGAGTTAACTAGGGTATTGTATTGGAATTAAAAGGAGCATATAATACTGTTATAGATTGCTACTTACTATTTTAGAAAAACAACCTGGCCAATCAATTTGTCCCATATTTTCAGTGTTCAGCAAAGTGTCAATAATAGCGTAATGTTTCACGCTGAGGCGTGTTTGTATGTTGTATGAGGGTGTGTTTGCAGATGTGTATGTGCCCATATGTGTCTGTGAGAGGATGCGTGTGGCTTCACTGTTTACATTAATGTGTGTGTGTGTGTGTGTGTGTGTGTGTGTGTTTCTGTGAGTGTGTGTGTGTGCGTGTGTGATGTATGGATTATGGAAGCTGACTGCTGGGGTCCAGTGCAGGTGTCAGGTTGCTGCTGGGAACATGAAAGAGTCTCTGAGAGGGGGGGGGGGGGGAGCTATTCAGAAAACCTGACCTACACAAACAATGTCGTTATAAAAGAGCAAATGACAAGATCAGAAGAATGGCTAACATCAGAAAGAGAGGACAGGTACAGTAGAAAGCACTGACACAAAAAAGAACTATTTCACTCAAAAATATAAAAGCACTTAAGAAAGTCTCATCTTAAACAGTAACATACGTCACCCGTCTTATGAGTGGTGTCTGCACCGATGAAATTTAACCTGTGCAGAAGTCATGTGGATTTATAGCATGCATGACCTGAGCAGGATGACCTTCTGATACAACAACACTGAAAGGACACTGTGGTGAGATTGTTTTTGTCAATAAATAAGTAAATCTAACGGACCACCATACTGTCATTTCTGCTCTCAAACATGGTTGAATTTGGCAGCTCAAGTTCAATAAATCAACAAGCGTGATTCTTGTGTGTGAATGTACACTATGGACAGGGTGGGGGACATGATGGTAACACACATGTTCCTTCCCTTCACCTGTTCCCAAACCACCACACACAGTGCACTGAATGTTATATGTTATACATGTTGAAAAGCTCTTGAAAGCCATTTAACTTAAGAAAAGTGCCATCTGCATCAGCTGCCGTCAGGCATGAATTTCATTCAGAGCTTCTGATCGTGACATCAGATCACATTCAGTCACCACACAATGCACACAACGGCCAGCGATTCTTGGAACTCAGATAAAGACCTACAGACCCTGAGTGTGTTCATCTTCAGTGTCCTGGTGGGGGACCAGAAGACCACTCCTCATACTGTATCGACATTGTGTGCCCTTTCAGAGCCCCCCGCCACCTGGGTTTCCTTCATCACTGGGTCAGATGGCTCTGCAGCAACCAGTGGGGTTCCCCCACTACAGGAGCAGGGGCTTTCTCCACCTAAAGGTCAGTGATGTTGCCCAGACTTCCAATCCATGGCCCGTTGATACGATGCAGTTCTTTATGTCAGAAATTTGGAGGTTTTGGTTGGGTCAGAAACTGAAACTGAAGTGTGCACCGAAGCAATGGCAGGTGCAAATCTTTTCACTTGGGTAAAGATTAGTTTAGTTTTATTCACGTAACTCAGTGATGGGCAAAAGAAGAGTGACATTGTCTTCATTGAGGAGCTGGAAGTGGTTGCAATACAGCTGCAAAGAGCTCTATGCAGGAACGAGGAGGATGTTTTTCTAAGATGTAAAGTGTAAATGTAAATATTCTGAACTGAGGTGGCCACCACAAGTGTCCTTTATTATTATACCATGCCATAGGCTTGGGAACTATAGAACTTGAATATGCGATCACAAATCTGGAACAGGGTTATTATAATAAACGTAGTCAAAACACATAAAACCACATGTCACATTTGCCTGTGTAGTTATTACTATAGTCCTCCTTGGAGAGAAGCACTATCTCTAAAGGTAAAATATGAAGATAAATGTGGCACAAAATAAATAAAAACAGAACTAGAAACATCAAATCTTTATGTTATATGTTATAAGTATAAGTGTTCAAATCTGCCAGGCTGGAAAAAACCCCATCATCATCATCAACATCATCACAGGTTTGGATCCAAATAGTCGTCTCAGGGGTAGAAAACCCTTAAATTTACTGGAGTCTCTGCTGAAATTGTTAGGGACCTGTTTTGTGTGTGTTGAGCGGAGCATTCCTTTACTTATACAAAATAGAATGACTCCCAGATAATTAGTCATTTTGTGAATGTGGCCCGACAGTAATAGAGAGAGGAAACTGGCAATTGCAGGTAGCTTGGTGTTCTGCAGGCACAGCAGTTGTAATGAAACCGCCTAGTTAAGCAAACGCGGCTATAATGAGGAGCGGTGATTAGCGAGCGAGGGCCTAACGAGGGCGTGTTTATTGAGAGGCGGTTGGATGAAAGTGTTGCTGAGAGAGAGGGAGAGGGAGGTGGGGGAAGACAGGGGTGGGGGGGGACTTACAGGCTGAGTGATGCTGCCAGAGCCAATTCATTACGACTGCAGCTCTGTCAATCCCTGCTCATCTCCCGTAGCACTAGACCACTAATGGAATTAGTCCCTGTCACACACACACACACACACACATGCACACACACACATGTGTGCATACACACACACACACATGTGTGCATACACACACACACACACAGTAAAAGAGACACAAGGAGACAGATACACACACAAACACACACACTGCATTAACACAATGGGTCCTGTAGAAATATCTCTGTGTCAAAGCTCTCACACTTGCAGCCCATAAATCCTTGGAGGTCAGCGGGGTAGCCACACACACACACACACACACACGATAATAATAAAAATATTCTACCATAGACAGAAGAAAATCTCAACAATCATTTCATACGTATTTCTGTTTGTTCTGTTTACAAATAGCATTTTTTTGCTCCCCGGCTCACCTACAATCAATCCCCTCTGAAAAGTCAAAAGCAGAACAAACCTCCTCAAACCGGCATGAAAGAGAATAAGGTTAATCTCAATTACGAAACGCCCTCTGGTAAATAATTGATTAAACATTCTGTATATCCAGTCCAGGATGAATCTGAACCCATATTAGGTTTTCAGTGGCACATGACAAGACAATGCTTTTGACTGAGAGCTGGTTATCTGATTTGATCGAATAGAGGTCAACACCAGCCGGCCAGTCCTGAGGACAGAAGATCACTCGCCAACCCCCCTCCAGACCCCCATCACCCATCCTTCCTGACCATCCCCCCCTCATCTGCTCCCCTCCTGTCCACTCCCCCCGTGGCCTCCACCACCTCCTCCTCCTCCTCTTACCTCCTGCT